>CAIGQZ010032545.1:13291530-13326832 GCA_903798205.1 Danio tinwini | reverse complement strand
TGTGTGTGTGTGTGTGTGTGTGTGTGTGTGTGTGTGTGAGAGAATGGAAATGTATGGGTGTTTCCCAGTGATGGGTTGCAGCTGGAAGGACATCCGCTGAGTAAAACATATGCTGGATAAGTTGGCAGTTCATTCCACTGTGGCGACCCCAGATTAATAAAGGGACTAAGCCAAAAAGAGAATGAATGAATATTTAAATATGAACTCTTGAAAGCAACTAAGCTGAAGGAAAATGAATGAATAAATTAAAATAAGTAAAAATCAGATCAGCTTTTAAGCTTGTCCAGCAACATCACAACAATATTGGTCCAGCCTCAATAGAATTGTCTGTTACGCTGTTTAGTCTGGCAGATGTACCTTCCGGCAAAGCAATATCTCTAAAATATAATAACCAGGTATAAGCTGGGGAGGTAGATAGTTCAATCTATAATTTCAAAATACTCTTTTTAGCAGCAGTGCTTATAGCTGATAAAGTATTTTTTGGATGAGGGTTCAGTTGTAAAACAGTTGTCATCCAACAGAAGAAAAAGTAGGGGATCCTGAGATATGTCTACCTGTAGAAAATCCAGAAGAGTGGAGGATACAAATTTCCAAAAAACCCACCACTGAACGTTCCCAAAACATATGTAAGAATCAACTGAGGATGGGTTACAAAGGTGACAATAAGGATTAGATCTAACTTTCATCTTGTATTCATCTTGGCGTTTATTAAATTTTAACTGACAACCCAAATTTAGACTTGTGTTAGCCAAGACCTCGATGTTTGGACATCTATTTGTATATGCATTATGATTTTAGACATTACATATATGTTAAAGTTTACTTATATACAATATATTCAGTACAAAAAGTTTTCCTAACATGCAAAATTACATATAGTAAAAAATATAACAAAATATCACAGGCTGCATAGAATGATCTGAAAACTTCATATTAATGTAGTCTACTCCCTCATTAATGCAGACTGCAGAGAATAAATAAATAATACAAGTAGAATTATGGATACAAACAAATTGACCTTCTAACTTTAAATGTAGGCCGCAAGTGTGTAATGACATTGTGAAAACAGACTGACCCATCTTACTTTGACCACTGTCCTCTCTCTGGAGCACATGGACAGCTTTGGGCTGTACTGGAGTTTGAACTGAAGAGAGGTCGGCTGCTGAGGGCTGCAGCTCTGAAATGCATGAAAAACAAGGCTCATTAAAATCTGTACACAATATATTTCACGAGTTGTGACTGTAACATTTTACTCATCAACACAAAAAAGGCATAAATGAAACTATGTAATTTCTTAAAATTCTTAATCGTATTCTGTGAAATATATATATATCGCAATGTCAGTTTTTTTCCAATATCATGCAGCTCTAATGTCAAGGTTTTGGTTTTGTATGATTTTTTAAAAGAAATTAATACTTTTATTCAGAAAGAATGCATTAAATTGATCAAAAGCAACAGTGACAGATTTTTAACCAATACTGTTATCCATTTAAATATTCTGTTTGTCAAAGAAAAACAAAATTGTATTGTAGTTTCAATAAAAAATGAATTATAGGAAACATCAAATGTTTCTTGACAATTAAATCTAAACATTGTGAAACATTGTGTGACAATTAAAACTACAATAATGAATGTTGAATAATTCAGCCAAATTCTTTTAAATAATTAAAATAAAAATTTATTCCCAAAAAAACTTTAACATTGTTTTTTCTTTATCCATACAATAAAAACAGCCTTGTTGAGAATTTCTTAAAAAACAACAATCACAACAAAATATACATACAGATAACTTTTGTATATTATTATGTATAAAGAAAAAATCTGCCTTTATACCTGCAATTGCATCTTGGCATTCTGGTTTGGGTTGTAGATGTTTAGGCAAACCTCCATGTGCAATGGCAAAATTCCCCAAATTGGAGCCAGTGACCACTCTTTCAATCCCAATCTTGGAAAACCGATAAAAGCAAAATGTTATGTTTTCATTGCATTACATGTATAATACAGTTTTTCTAACAACATGGTTAACCTAAGCTGGAATACTTTACTAAAAAAAGAAAATCTGTTATTATTTACTTCACTGTACTTGATACTTTAAATTAATAATTTTACATTTACATTCAAGGTGGCATTTAAATCTCACAAGCTTATTCAAATTGTATTGCAATCAGTTAACTGCTAACAGAATCCTCATTATTGAGTGAAATATTCCTTTACACTTCTCTGCAGTAATGATCATGTCTTATAAGGCAATAAAACATTGTCCAAACATGGAGGAATTACTGAACCCTGAACGATAGCCTTGTGGTCAAAGGTTAGAGGTATTGAAAGTGACAGAACGAAGGGAATTACCCCACTGGCCTGTCTCACTGGATCAAAAAGACCTGCCTGCAGGCTCTAAAGCCACCATTTATCCAATACTAGAAGAAGAGAGAAAGGGAACATACTTCACTCAATAACTTGCTCATGAAGAATGCTATTAGCTTCGGGTCAGCGATCAGATTTTTCCCTCCAAACAAAACTTTGTTGTAAAAGGCCGGGAGACGACTATCCATTAATCAGGCTGGTGGCAGCTTGTAGATGTCAAGAAATACGGTTTCTCTTTCTCTTGGTTTCCGTTGGCTGTTTCGAATCACAAGTGTGTGCACATTTGCAAGAGGGAGCATGGTGATGTTGTGTGATTACAACCAACAGATTTTCTGCATTCATTAAAATAAAGCTGGAGCTAAAATACAGGCAGTTAATGACATTGTAAACTGGCCAATAAGCCCCCTTCCCTGAAGCAATCAATCACATGCTGGCAATGATTTCTGGATACTTTGAGCACCACTCGGTTTATTTGTCTCGCACCTTCTCTCAAGCGAACAGCTGTTTGAAATCTTCTAGAATTAAATTCCATCAGAGCAATGCAGAAAATGCTCGCGCCTCCTCATTATCATATAACAGTTCATAAATCAAATGAAAGTCCTGCCACTTTCCACAATAAAATTGATTTGCTGCAATAATTAGGACTTTCCAAAGAGCCGTAGAAGGCAATTAATATAATTCGCCATTAATTTTTACCATCACTTCAATAAAAACAAGCATCAAAAGTCACAAATTACTCCTATGGACACATAATGTCAAAACATAAAAAGGGCAATAAAAACACGTTATCTACAGAAAATTTATAGCCTATTAAAAAAGGCAAAACTTTTTAGGTGTAAAAGAACCCAACAAGCAGTTTGTGAACTAATAACACACAAAACAGCATCGACAAAATAAGAGGTCGGTCATTTCCTCGGTGCTCATAAACATATAAAGTGAGTTTGTCAAATTGTGGGCACATGCCAGACAGCGGCCTTCTGTACTGTCCTCATCCTGCTGTTGTGGATTCTCCCCCTGATGTTCTCTGGCCTGCCTGTTGTCACACCACTAAGCTCCCTGACAAACCCCCAGCACCGGCCAGGTGTTTGGAAAGGTTCGGAGGCTCGCAGCTGTTTAAGTGGTACAAGGGGACATTTAAAAGAAAAGGAAAGGAAAAAAAACAGTGGGAGCTCCATCGGAGACTCAGCAGAGAATTCGCCGACAGCATAGTGGTATAGACACAGCAGGCAAAGCGCCAGTGAATGCCAGTTGGGTAAACCACGGCTGTCTTATTGGCATGCGGGAACAGGTACGAGTGCCTGTCCTGAGACAGCTGTAAAGCAGCAGCCCATACAACTGCAATCAGGCGGTGGCCGTCCTCCGAAGAATGCTGATGTGCTGCAATCTGCGTCTGTCTGCTTTCGGCAGCCAAGTCTCATAGCTTCTTCTCAACAACATGACAGTCTCCTCACGAGTGACAGGCAGAGGATGCAGGAGATAGAGGAAGAATCGCATCGGAAAGCAGGGGGGGGGGGGGGGGGGGGGGGGCAGAGCACCAAAACAAATGGTGACCTTTTGAAAGATTAATTTGTTTACCAACAGACAGATTTAGCTGTCACTGCCAAACCAGGTGACCTTCAAATCCGCATCTCCTGTTCGAAAGCAAAGTGACTGGAGTCATCTATTATTACACGCCATTTCTTTTTGTGACAGACGCTGGCGTTAAGGCAACAGTCAGCACCAGTCGCTATATAATCAACACTATCGATAAGTCTTAATCATAAAAGATGGTGAATTCTATTACAAATGGACATGTAAAGGGCAATTCACATTGGAAAGGCAGACACAGACTGTGTGGCAATCACCAGATTACAGTTATGTTCACATGACCTGATAAAGGTACAGTGTCTGTTGACAATTTACCATTGGTTGTGTCTGATGTAGTAGTGTAAATTGGCCTTAAAATTCGAAGGAATCAAAATAGTCTACTGGTCACCAGAGCTGATTCCCTCACAACATTCTTCAAAATATTTGGTAACACTTTATTTTAAAGGTGTCCTTGTTACACATATTCCACGTGCTTACTATAATAAGAAGAATTATTATGCATAATAGGCTATACGCACAGGTAGAGTTTTTTAGCCAACTATAAACGTCCGGTGAAAGGTTTATGTGACTATTTTCAATTTCCTTTTACGGCATCGATGTTGTAATGCAATTAATATACACTCATTTAGCCGAAAAGAACATGAATGAATGAATTAATAGACTTAAGCATTCATTTAGTTGTTCAAGCGTAAAACGAGACAAGACCGTATAAACACTAGCGTCATCAGTAGCAGCAGCCTAGCGCAGAAACTCCATTGAAAATACTGGGGTAAAATAGATGTTCATATTTTGAAGACATGGTGGGGAAAATGGAATTTAATCCAGTGCTTCTTGTTTGGTCTGAGACCCGCATTATATGGTATATCTATCAGGCAGTGAAGATCACAGATTTTTAAAGAAATCAGATATTAAATGTGGCGATTTTGTAATGGCATGACAGTTCACCATAGTTTGGGCTGGCTGACTGAAAATTAAAAGCCAACGTGCATATACCCCATTTCATGCAACTAACCCTAACCATATAGTAAGTACATTTAATTATTTAATAGAATTCAGTAGTTAAAATACTAGTTAAATTAACAAGGACACCTTAAAATAAAGTAACTAAATGTTTTTGTGTGCTATAGAAAAAATAAAGTAAGTTTGGAACAACATGAAGGTGAGTAAAAGATGACAGAATATGCAATTATAGGTGTACTGTCCTTTTAATATACCTTTTTGAATTTCAAAGAAATAAAAGCATATCGTTTAGAAACTCACACTAGTTCTCTTGTGCAGGTGAGGAAACTGAATCCCATAATTTTGTTGGACAATCTCCTTGTTCCTTGGGTGAAATGGGTTATGTAGCAGACGCATGATAAATGCTGCCTTGTGCTGTTGGACAAGTTACAAAGATAGATTTAGTAAATACAGATCTTATCTGGGGTTAACAAATGTTATGAAAATGAATAAAAATGGAAACCTTTTCCCCTGGAGATGGACCGGGAATCGGGCTTCTATGTGGATGTGCATTCGGTAATGTCTCGTATGGTGGTTGCCTACAAAAAAGGCTGGATATGTTAGATCTCAATTGATTTTACTTAATCTACACTCACTGGCCACTTTATTAGGTACACCTTGTTCAACTTGTTAATGCAAATATCTAATAACATGACAGCAATTAGGGCTGCAAAATATATTGTTTCAGCATCGATATCGCAATGAGATCATTCGCAATAGTCACATTGCGAGCATACGCAATGTTGAGTCTGTATTATTATTCATCATTCGCATGTGTTTTTGATGCCTGTGATTGTATAATGACCTTAAAAGCATTCAGGCATAATAAATTGTACAATTTGTAACTTTAACAATGATTAATTTTAATGAATTATTTTTATCATTCAGTAACTGCACTTGAATACTGTTAGACTCGGGAAACGATAAAACACTTTTTCAATTGTATCTTTTTTTTTACTATATTTATATGAAAATACTCACAACATGCAAATACAGAAATGCACTGCAAATAGCACAGACCACAGCGAAAATGTGTCGGAGTCACAAGTCAAACAAGTCATTGTTTATTAGATTGTATGGAGATGCACTCCACTGCAGAATCACCCTAATCAATCTAACATAATGAATCCTTTCCAAATAGAGATATTCAAGTGATCTGGTGAAATTGTATTCATATTTTAAAAAAAAATATCACAATGCTAGATTTTTCTAATATCATGCAGCCCTAACAGCAATTAATATTTTTCTTTTTTTTAAGTTTTAAGATAGTGATGAACATTTTATGGTTCATGGTGCAATATGGGTACCCAATAAAATGGTTAATGGGCATAATCACTGATACTGTAAAGAAAACTTCTGTATTTGCATCAGTATGAGAGTTTTTGTTTAAATACCATGTAACAAGCTTGGGATGAGTAGTCTTCTTTTCAGGCTCTTCAATACAGGGTAGAGTCAAAACCTGGTTATTAATAGTTTTCAGATAATCCTCTGCATGTCTCTATGAATCAAAAAATATCTAAAATCAAAATTACAAGTCATTTACAAACCAAT
Source organism: Danio tinwini (assembly GCA_903798205.1). Lineage (NCBI taxonomy): Eukaryota > Metazoa > Chordata > Actinopteri > Cypriniformes > Danionidae > Danio > Danio tinwini. The sequence continues at coordinate 13,320,331 of CAIGQZ010032545.1, read as the reverse complement.
TTTTTTCATGCTCCTCACATTTCATGTATATTTCATTGCACGAATCTTAAACTATGTAAATAATCAAATACAAATTGTACAAATTAAAATGAATATTATTTTCTATTATTTAAATATTTAAACAAACAAACAGCTATACAAGTAACTATTAGGTTACAGTAAACTTATCATAAAGTACTAATTTATATATCATTACCCTTATTCCATTTTCTGTCCTGCTGATGGCTGCATCCAGAGCTTGAATATCCAAAATTTCTCCGTTGTCTTGCACGGTAAATTGAACAATATTCTTTTTTAGCTGTCTTAAATCATCTTGGACCTAAGGCATAAGAACATTCACAAAAACATACTACTACAAACGTCATTATATTATTTTTCGAGATAAAATGTAACCAGATAAGTTTCAAAGTCTGTATATTTAACACTTAAACGGCTGTTGTCATGTCTTCTTCATTGTTCTGTTCTTCAGTAACTTCACATTAGCTTTACTTACCTGTACTAAAATATTCCCAACTTCATCTTTATTTTTAAGGACGCTGGCCATTTTTCAAACGAATAATAAATGTTTGAGGATTTTCAGGTCACGTTTTAAGCTTCGTTACAAGTCCTTATCAACAAAAATCTGGCCGTTACTATGGCAACATGACGCATGGCATTACGTTCCCCGTAAGGAAACACATTAAAAGCAGATTTATTATTATTATTATTTCTTTATTAATTATGTATATGACTGATTTACTTGCGCTTTTTTCAAACGTTTTCTAATATTTTAATATGTTCTATACGCGCGCAGACGCGGAAGCAAGTTAAGGTTAGAGGTGAAAGGTTTCCTTCAGGAGGTTGACAGCTGTTGCTAACGTGCTACCTGCATAGGGAGTTATTTTGAATTGTTGCGAGGCTTAAAATGGCGGATGATCAAGGAGATGAAGCACCTACCCTACCTTGCATCTTAGTCACAAGTTGTGATTCCAGCTTTAAAGAAGAGGAGCTCATTAGACGTGAGTAAAAGGGGAAATGTAGCCCATAGTCGTTAGCCTTGACGCTAAGCTAACGTTAGCTGTCAACAAGGAGATTTCATTCTGATATCCATTGATTAGATCAAAACGTGTGCATCGCGAGAACAGTTATTATTAATCGCATATAATATTTGATGCATTATTACATTGTGTAACGTTATAATAAAAGTTATATTTGTAGATAATATCCAGCTATCATCCTAGAAATGTACAATATTCTGTACATTTCACGTAGATCATACTGATTGAGGTAAAGTTGGTTTTATATAGGCACATTCTGACTTTCTCCTTAATAATATAATTTCAGAAAAAAATTATTTACAAATTCTAAATAGAAAAATCATATTAGCAGTCAATGACTACAGTACAGCATTGTTCACAGTCAATTAAATAGTGCTAATGTTGTTTTGAAGTCATTCATACTTGTGATATTAGACCGAATATTCAAAGAACCATGGTAAACACTATGGAGAGCATGTCACAAGTTGTCATTGAACGAATGTGCGAATATAAAATCACCTTTACTTTAATATCATACTGTGCTTTGTTGAAGTCAGATTGTCTTTTCTACCGGTTTGTCTTGCAAATTGAAAATTTTTCTAATAATAACTTGATTGCATAATGTCCTGATTGCAGAATACTGATAAAGCATTACCAAAATTAACAAAATTCACTAGTATTTTATAGTTATTAGTGGTACATATTATATTCATTAACAATGTTGTAAATTACATTAAAGTATTTTGCATTTATTTGCAACAAGCTACAGTATGTTCAAATAAACCCTCAATTTCCAGACTTTGATTTTATATATAAATTCTGTTCCAGTACCAATGTTTTTTTCCAGTATAGGTCTAAAAACATGGATTTTTGATGAACCTAGTGTCATTTTCTGCAAATAAATAAATAAATAAATTTCAAAATCTAAATTTTAGGCCTTAAAAAGTTTTAAATTCACGGAAATGTTGTGTTGTAGGTCTTAAATCATTTTAAACAGGTCTTAATTATGTCCAAGTAAATTTACCCAATCTGGCCATAACCCAATCACCTATAATCGATCTCAAAACTTTTTTTTTTATATATACATTTAAGTTTTTTATTGCGAAGAGATACAATTCGCAACAGCTGCTAGACATTTTTACAGCTAATTCTCCAAAATAAATTCCCAAATCAGGAAAAAAAAACTAAAGCAACACATTTTTACACACTTTACATTATCTTCCATTAATACATTTACAGAACCAGGCTATTAGAAAAAATCCTTAGTGTTAAGCCCTGTATACGTCTAAAATTTAATTCATAATGGAAAATCCTGTAATTATATATATATATATATATATTTTTATATATTTTTTTTTTATTAATGCTTTTTTCAGCAGTCATTAAAATACTCATGGGAAAAACCTTAGTGTGTTTTTGTGGGTTTATTACAAGACTTTTGGACTTTTTTGACTTAAATGATATTGTTACAAATGTCAATGGCGTTACCATATATAGTTCTTTGCATATATATATATATATATATATATATATATTTTTTTTTTTTTTTATATGTCTGCTATTATGTATTCATCCTTATACACAATTATTGGCTTACATTTTACCACATAAAGGATATAAAAGCAGTAACTCCTTATGTCCAGTGATTCTTTGTGTCCTGCAGGCGGCAGTGTTGGACTTCAGTTAATGTACTCTTTCTGACTAAATATATAATATAGTTTTCTCTGCCAGTAGACAAAATTGGCTTTTAACAGTTTTGTCTGTGTTTATTACAGAGATTTTAAGCTCGGGATCACTACCACAGCCTAGCAGAATAGAACAAAGAGTTTGCTGGTATCCATGGACGATTAACAACAAATACTACACCGCAAACGTCAGCCTATGTGTCGTTTCAAGTACATTCGACATGAATGCTGAGGTTGCCCGGTCTATGCAAGCGTTCATCATTTATTTTGACAGCAAAACTGTGAGTGATTGCCCTGTTGATCAGTTTGTGAATTCACTATACGTGTACTTCGATTCACCCTTCTTTTGTCTTTCAGAAAGACAGCCTTAACAATGTCAACTGCTGGTTATCAGTAGTGGAGGAACTGGCTCCAGAAGTGCTGATCCTAGTGTGTGACCATGTGTGTGACAGCGATGAAGGTGTGTGTGTGTGGTACATTTTTACTGATTTATCTGCAATGTATGCATTTTATTGTGCTAATTTTGATGTAAATATACCATTGCAGGTGTTAGCAGACAAGATGCCCAGCAATGGTGTTTGGCCCATGCGTTTGAATTAGTAGAGCTCAACCCACAAGATCTACCTGATGAAGATGGTAAATCCAAAAGACAGTTTAAGCATGATGACTTGCCTATGTGCATAAATAATTGAATTTAGTCTTTTTTTGTTACTTTTATGTGCCTCATAGATGACTTTCCAGAGTCTACTGGGGTAAAAAGAATCATCCAGGCCCTCAATGCCAACGTGTGGTCCAGCGTTGAAATGAAAGATGGTGAGGCTGTATTATTATCCTACTGTGAAATGTACACTCAGCGGCCACTTTATTAGGTACACCTAATGCCAGTACCTGTTTGGACCTGCTTTTCCTTTTGAAAATTATATGTTTGAAAATAATATGTTATGTAAAATAATATGTTAACAAGGCACTGAAAACATTCCCCAGAGATTCTAGTCCATATTGACTTCATAGCATCACATACAGTAGTTGAGAATTTCCTTTTCCAGAACATCCCAAGCTGCTCTGTTGGTCTGAGATATGGTGACCATGAAGTTTTTTTTGTGTATAGTGATATCATTATCATGTTCAAGAAATCAGTTTGAGCTTTAAGACATGGCACATTGTCTATCACAAGATGTGATCATTAAAGTATCAATATAGTCAGCGACACCTCTAAATGGCTGTGGTGGACAAACAAAGCTCAGTTGGTACAAAAGAGCCCAATGTGTGCCAAGAAAATATCCACACCAGTACACCTCCAAAAGCAGCATGAACCATTGTGAAAGACAGGATAGGTCCATGCTTTTTTGTTTACACCAAATTCAAGTCTGTGAGGTTTCAAGACTGATCAGGATCAGACAAACCTTGTCTTCTGGTGTCCAGTTTTGATGAACCCATGTGAATTGTAGCATCAGCTTCAGAATCCTGGCTGACAGGAGGTCTTTTGCTTTTGCAGCTCATCTGCTTCAAGGTCTGATTTATAATGTTTTCAGCAACGTTCTTGGCAGGCCTCAGTTGTAAAGAGTGGTTATTTCAGTTACTGTTCAGGGTGTTCACGGGGTCCTAAAAGTATTTAAAGTTGATAAATCAATTTAAAGATCTTTAAGGCCCTTAAAAAGTATTTTAAAAGTCTTAAATGCTATTTTACAAGGTAATAAATTTTGTATCATTATGTTAAAGTTTGCCCGAATTTAATTTGCAAATATTGAGGTGGACGTGTTCAAACTATGATTGGTGCGGTTTTTTTACAAGGCAGGGTTTACATCCCTCATACATGTTGAAAGATCAAGTTGATCGGCTTAAAAAGGGAATATGTCTTGACATAATCCACACAGACGTGACTTAGCAAAGCATGAGGTTATGTATAATTTTAATTGTTGCATTAGTCTGAATGTAAATCCCCTCATCAGGCAGCGCTGGAGCAGTGTGAGAGAGTGGACCAAAGTGCATCAAACGAAAGGTATTACCAAAAGAAAAGTCTAGTCTCTAGTCTCTGTGTTCAGTGCGTTACTACGATGGTTGAAACCCATACAGGCAGTCAGGCAGCATAATACAGAGAGTGAACCAAGGCACATCAAAATGATCAATAATTAAAACGGAAAAAAAAGAAAAATAGAATAAATATATATATATTTTTTATATTAGACACACGTCTAATGCTTGTATTTGCACCAGCTACACACCCACATCTTCACACATTGGGTTAAATTAGGCTGTTCAGTCTCCGTGTTCAGGCCATTACTTCCACTGTATCTGTTCAGCTGGGGGAACGAAACCAATCCCGTGACGTCAGACAAATTGACATTCCAAGATGGCGGTGCCCTAGGTCTAAAAGCTATAGTAAAACATGTTACATTAATCGAGTTTAATATACAGTATTTTCATTAAAATGGAATCCAATGTACAAAATAATGTAAACTTGACTGAGTGCTTTATTTCCCCTTTCAAGTCGGCATGAAACGGTTAAGAAAAGTTAAGATTGTTCTTTTTCCCGCCAAAATTGAGAAAGGTTGATGAATGGACAAAAGCAAGACGCTGGTAACAAGCACAATCATAAAAATAAGAAGAGTAAATTTAGATTTTATACTGACTTTATTCACCATTCCTCTTCATTCTGATGTTAGTACTTTACAGTTTTTCTCAGTCACTTTTCTCACAACACTATTTACATTTGCACAACAGTTAATGCATTTCTCGAAACAATTAGTCATGTGTGCACATCATAGTAGCAGTTTCTCATTCCTTCCAACAAATTGCAAATGCTTTTGGACATGCATCAATTGCTTTCATACAACTCTCTGCTGTTTGTAACATTATGATTTGTTTATGTCATGTCAGTCAAAATTTACTAAACTTGTGGATGCTGAAAAGTCATTCCATATAATACTAACAGTCCTCATTTCATTATTTGAGTCATTACATACACAATTGTTGAACTAGTTGTCAAAATCTGTCAAGCTAATTTTATTTAAAAACTTTAAATCTTTTTTTTCCCTGAAAATGTCTTCTAAATTGAACAATTTGATGAATGATTTACAGACCTGTGTATGTTGTAGGTTCAGTTCCAATATGTACTGCAGTATTGTTTACAGTTGTGCACAGATCTACCCAAAGGAAGTTTATGTTTGTTGTAAATAAGGATGTATTTATTATTTTGCACAATGCTGTGAATAAATTAGAATTGCAAAGAGCATCTGCAGTAAAAATGTGAAACAAACTTATTCAGTGTCTTGTACTCAGATACCTCCCTAAATGCAGTGGTCCAACTTTACTGTAGTTTTCAAATGGCTGTGCAAATAGTATATAGTGCTGTCTTGAGCATTTTCAGGAAGTGTCACCAAAATCTGACTTTTTTGCATTGGAAAAAATTTACAGAGTAAAGTGTCATAATGAAAACATGACAAAGCCATTTGACTATCTTGTTCATAAACAATGGTGGCAGGACTTTTCATCTTGATGACACTGACACTTTCATTGACACAAATACTTGCTTTTGAGGAATGAGCTCTCCATTTTGAGCAAGTGACACGCTTTTGCAGGTTGTCCACTAGGTTTTGCAGTTTGTACTAATTGTTTTGAGAAATGCATTAACTGTTGTGCAAATGTAAATAGTGTTGTGACAAATGCACCAAAGTGACTGAGGAAAACTGTAATTGCTACCATGTGATTGGCTGATTAGATATTGGCATTAATGGGCAATTGTGAGTGTACAGCAAATCATACTCATTCTGAGATGGTTAAGTAACTTTCCCTTTGAATATAACTTACTCCCCTCAGAACACAGTCAGGGTTTCGGGCTAATGAGCAGTCTGGTGGCTTCCCGTCACAACAACCCACGGCCCAGTCAAGAAACACTGGTTAGTCTTTTCTAATTGTGCTTCTCTTTTAAAGTGCTCCTAATAGTGCATGATCAATAAGTCCATTTATTGTGCACTTTGATCTTTCACATTCATAAACTACATACAAACTAAAGATAATATCCAAAAAGGGGTCAAAGGGCACTTTAATATATGCAATTGAACATTACTTTGTCTACTTATGTTAGTTCATCTCATCGTAAGTGCTCAATTTTTTTTCTGTTATTAGTCCTCTCATTCCCCACCCAACAGTCCAGATGAAGGCACCGAGAGCCAGAGGGCAGAGAATAATCAGAGTAATGCAGCAGATACAGCAGTTGGTAAGTGCTTTGGTTAAGGGCAATACATTATTGGAAGGCATTTCTGTTCAATGTGTAATAAAATATATGCCACATCTGTCACAGATCCCATGATTGACATAGACATACAGGAGCTGGCTAATCTGACAGCTGGAGATCCAGATGTGGAAAATTTTGAACGACTCTTTACAAAGTTGAAAGAAATGAAAGGTAAAAAGACTCATTACAGTTCATGTGTCTTAATTAAGTTTTGTTAGTTTTTATTTGATAAAAATGACAGTAAAAAAAAAATTATTACAATATAAAATAGCTTTTTTTAATATTGTAAAAATAATCATAATTAATTACTGTGACAACAAAGCTGAAGGTTTAACAGCCACTGTGCCAGTTTTCAGGGTCACAGGTCATTGTAAAATGCTGATTTGCTGCTCAATTTCTGTCTTCTTAAATATAAATCTTTTTTTCTTACAAGTTTTCTTTGAAGACCAGTTTTTACAAGTTTTTACTATTCATTTTTATCTTTTATTAAGACAAGGCCTCTTCGTTGCCACATGAACAGAGGAAAGTACATGCAGAAAAGGTAATGTTATCATATTAACAGTAATATATAACAGCAATGTATTTCCTATGCATTTGACTAGTTTTGCGCAACACCAACAACAACACGTCAAGCCAGTAGTTGGCGTCGTCACTATGTGAAGATGCACTACACATCTGCCATTGTTGTTTTGGTTGTCACGTACAGTACTTGCATATGCCTATAGACCAGAGATGCCCAAAGTTGGCCCATGGTAACCATTGATTTGGCCCTCCATCCCATCTGAAAAGAGAGGGAGAATGATAGGGAGGTGGTTTGGGGCGAATGCCTTTAACAGAGATCGTCATTTCTAATTTAACGTAACCTTTTGTTTCTTTGTGTTATTGCAAAGCTACAAACTGAAATTAAATTAGTCAAATAAATGTTGCAAATGAGTCTTTTAAAATGTAAGATATCTGCGAGCAAATTAAGGTAAAGGCAATTCCAGCGTTATGGATGTGACATTTGCAGTAAAAACTCAAAACATAAATTCACATAGAAAGTATATGGTAACATTATATTAAAACATCTGTTTATATTTTCCAAAACAACTCGCCACAGAGTTGTGGATACAGAAAAATATCAATCTGTAAACATTTTTTATATATTAAACATGGAAAATAAACATGTGTTATGGATGTGACGAAAAAAGTTAGCGAGTTTAGAGTATACTTACAAATATACTTTGTAGAAATTCTGTTAATTAAACTGCACAACACAAAAGAAATAATGCTAATCAATAGGATAAAAGTTAGCCACTTGTATGATTTTGGTAAATCAAATATTATTGTTTGAAAACAATAACAGATACATTTTTGAGTATTTTTAAAGCACTGTAAAATACTTGCTTGCACAAAAAATGCAGATACTGTTTCTCTATTTTAGCGAAAAAATTTTTTTTTTCATGGCAAGGTTGACATTTGCATGGAATTGTTCATATATTTTTGGCCCACAACCCTCAGTCAAGTTTGCTTTTTGGCTCCTTATAGGAAAAAGTTTGGGCACCCCTGTTTATAGACTGTGCATGTAATATGCATCCACATGACAGCACAGTTTTACTAAATCAAGTTGTAGATGGGGAATAGTTAACCAAAAACACGTACTCCTAAAGTCCATTTTAAAAGTCTCTTTTCTTTTAGACGATTGGCCAGAACCCAAAAAAAGATTTCCATCTTTAGTGCTCTGAAGTAAACAAGCCACCAGTCGTGAACTAACAATTGATTCACCCTTTAACAGGTTGCTAAAGCGTTTTGGATGGCTATTGGTGGAGACCAGGATGAGATTGATGGTTTGTCATCAGGGGAAGAAAGTTAAAGACGAGTGACTTTTAACCAGCCTCCACTAATGATACTCAGCCTATTTTTTGGACCCCCAATCACCCCAAATCTGCCCAGTCCAGAGCTGTCTAAGATCCAGCAATGAGGATCACACAAGAATATGGAACAGCAGCAACTATGATTTTCATCATACTGTTTTTAGTAATGAATTTTCTCAAAGACCAAAACCTCAATCAGGCAGTAGAAAACAGTATGGGCTTTCAATATTGTAAATTCAGAGCCACTCAACGGGTTGCAAGATTGTGATCTTATCCACTTTCTGGTGGTTTTAGTGCAAGTATACAGCCACAAACAATACAAGGAGGAAGCCTATGGTTCTGTCAAGAGTTGTTGTAAATCAAATGACAGATGGGCTGACAAATGTGGATCGTTTTTCAATTTTATTTTCATGATGTGGCTCACAATTATGGACTATGTTCGAGCATGTCATTAGCTGTTCATCAATTAAAAAGAATGATCTGTTGAATCAGTTCTGATGTTCTTTTGTTTGGAAATATATTTATCAAATCTTCGGAAACACATTTGACATGAGGAAAGATTATTTACTTAAAGCCACACTCGTGAAACTTGCATCAATTTCATTATGAAAGTGAATGCAAGAATTGTAAGGGGGAAATGAGGGCAAACAAGAACTAAGCCCCAGTAGATGAATATGGATGATGTTATACAATATAAGACAGTATTCATTTGTTTCCAAATCATGAGTGCAAAAAAAATTTCAATACAAGCAATATATTCCAGAAAGATGGACAATATTATAAAAGCAAAATACACCGCTCACACTTACCATCGTTTGGCAATTTTTGTTGTGGGAGGAATCGTGTTATTTTAATAGGAACACGCAAAGGGGAATTTTGCATGAGGTTGAAGATTTCCCCCTCAGATTTCCTAACATCTTGAATTTGGTCAGGCGTTGCCACAAAAGCGACTTCTGTGTGAGCAGTGTTTCGTAGTTATAATTATTTTAGTCTCAGCCTCAGACATCACATAAACTGATAACCTTTGTCTGATACATTTGGCGCACTGAAAGCACTTCATGAGATTCATAGTTGTCATCTGATTTGATGAATTTTACAGGATTTCCCTTTCACATGTTGAATTCTTTAAAGGTCCTCCCAAAAATCTTTTTCACAACTGTAACAAATACCTGCTTATAATCAACTAAATGCTGGATTTACCAAGATAAGATATGTGTAATTTATGCCATAGAATCTTCAAAATAGATCTAAGGGTTTTATAATGTTACATTTTTACACCCCTGAACGTAATGCTAAATAATGCCTCATTCACACTAGCAGCGACATTGTAGCTGCCTGTCGCTCTGGGGGTGGCAATCTGCTGCAAACGCAGGTGGGTCTGTATAGGTCTATAGCACGAATACTACAGGCCTCTGAGCAAGCTGAGAAAGGATCACATGAGCTCTACTGGTGCTCAAAAAAAGTCGCTCTTTATTTGCATAAAGTTGAAGGATTCTCAAGTTTATCACGTCGCTCGACACGCCCACCTAGTCGCCAACGGTCGCTGTCGCTCGCGTAGACGGAGGACGCTCACTCTCCATTGAAATGAACCATAGATATTTACATTAGGTGTCGCCCAACCTGTTGTTCAATAAAGCCGCCATTTTAGTACAGGGTAGCGCTCTTTTGAAATGAATGCGGGACCAAGGTGCATAGGAGGATTGTGGCCACCCAGTGTCAGAGATATACACATTTATACATATATCTATGATCGGGAGTTTTCCCGGTGGTTAGTACAGAATTTTTTTTTTTTTAATTACGAAATTTATAATTTTACATCACTTTTCTACATCGATAAGTGAGCGCACGGGCATTGCTGACAAAGAGCATGGAAATGTATTATCTCCCTCTCTGTTAAATTTGATCTAATCCGTGTCCTAAACACCCCTTCTTCTGCTTTCACTTCTCATTCTGACTGAGGGAGCGTTTTGCTTGTGAATGAATCCATGTTATGTACTACGGAGACCCGGAAGGGACGTGATGGTGGAAAAAAAACTGAGTGGGAGAAAAAAAATGGGTGGGAGAAAAAAAAACAGTGATAGGAAAATATATATTTTTTTTTAGTTTTTGCGTTCCCTCGCAAAAATGTTCAGCGAATTCTGATCCCAGATCAGCTTCTGTACACACCATTTAAAGAGGAGCGAAAGTGCAGGGCATTTTGGGATATTCGGGTGTGTTTAAACAAGACAAAAACTCTTAATAATATGTAAACATGTCCGTCCTGCATGTTTTATTTTAAACACACCTAATGACAAACTAGTGCACAAACAGTTACGAAAGTAATGGAATACTTTCATTATAGATCTGTGCATCCTTACAGTGACACCACTGTTATCAAATATAACGAGAGATTCATTTGCTGCTCATGTTTGAAAACAGAGGTGTCACTTTAAATGGCGTGTACAGAAGCTGATCTGGGAGTCATTGGCTCATACATGCATTCGCTGATACTGAATGATAATGATATCAGGATAGAATTGTAAAATATGGGATAATCCAGGCAAAAACGGGAGGGTTGACATGTATGAAGTGAACAGGAAGTGTTTGTGGAAAAATTGTTTTGCGAGGGAACGCAAAACATCTTTGCGTTCCCTCGCAAAACATTTTCGAGAGTTCCCACTTAGATATGCTTAGCATTTAAGCAGGTTTGGCATGCTGTCCCGGGAGAGAACCCTGAGCTCGGAGATACTTGAGCTCAAGGCTCCCGCCCGGTCAATAAGCATATCAGGGGATCCGAGATCAGGTAGGTCTAGAGAGCTTCCCCTAGAAAATGGAGGAGAAGGAGGAGATGGGGTGGAAGGGGGGATTCCTCCAAAACGAAGATAGAGCAGTAGGGAGAAAATGATCCATATATAGTAAGCTTGGATCGCTCTGATTGGATTATTACTGATTACAGATGAGAAGCCAGATGTGCTTAATCATATTACGTGCTCCTCTCGAAATTCGTTTGTGAAACTTCACTTTGCGAGGGAATGCAATCTTTGCGAGGGAACGCAAAAACTTTAAAAAATATATATATTTTCCTATCACTGTTTTTTTTTTTCTCCCACCCATTTTTTTTTTCTCCCACTGTTTTTTTCCACCATCACATCTCTTCCGGGTCTCCGTAATGAACAACTCATTCACAAGTAATTAGCCGACTACACGTTTCTGCACCGCAGCATTGTTTGCTTATTTTATTCAACAAAACTAGCATAAGCCTAGAATTTAGTGCAAGTTGGTGCTACTTTACCGTACGGTCAATGCAGTGAGTGACTGCCATCAATAACGTTACTTAAGTACAAAAGTTCATAACATACAAAAACTTAAATAAAAAATCTTACCTATGACGTGTTCTGCCTTTGTGCTTTGTTTTCTCGTTACTACACCCATACACATCGCTAAAGTCCAGCATCTTCACATTGGCACACTGTCTTGTCTGGTGCGGTTGAATGACATTTGTCCTGGGAGCACTGTACAAACGTGGCGGCGCTATTGACGCATGCTCAGGGTCCGTATTACCAGTTTGTAAACATTCAGGATGCGCGCGCAGAGAGGTGGCACAAAAAACTGAGAGCGCTACCATTTACAGCGAGGTAATGACATCCGATGCGGTTCAGAGTTTGTTGTTGTCTTAGAAATAAGTTAAATTGATTACATATATATTATTTTCATAATGCTTTCAGCGTATTATAACAGCTTGTCACCCAGTGATAAGCACAGTGATTCGGCAAAATTAACGTTAAAGTGAGCGGCGTTCGTCTGACAGCTCCATTTATGATAGCACCCTCCCGAAATGACCAAGCATCCAGCCCCAATTATACAATCTCATTGAAGCTCCAAGGGATTTTACAAGAGAAGTTAAAGGCCTACAAGTGTTTGGATGCCAACAAATTGTGTTCTGTGTGGTCAGGTGCAAGAAATAATGTTCCCTGATTACCAGATTCAAAACTATGTAGTGCTAAAAATCAAGGTTCTGCCGGGCCAAAGACGAGGAAAAAAAGATGGAGCTAATGTTATACAATTGGAGTGATCATCCACTCCAATTCACTCAAAACACATCATGATACAAATGGAGTGATCATCAACAGCAAAAGTTGCATTCTGACAGCGAACTACACCTGTACGGCAGGTCCAGGGTATGTGAATTTACACATAAAGGTAAAGTTGGCTTTGTATTCGCACATTCAGACTTTCTCCTTAATAATATAATTTCATAAACGTATTATTTGCAAACTCTAAATAGCGAAATCATATTAGCAGCCAGTGACTATCAAAGTACAACATTGTTCACAGTCAAATAAACAGTGTTAATGTTGTTTTCAAGTCACACTTGCAGGTTAATTCAGACCGAATACTCAGAAAGTGCCGTGGTAAACAATATAGGGAGTGGGTCACAAGTTGTCACTGAATGAATGTGTGAATATAAAACCAACTTACACTTTCACATTTCATTCTTAGCATTCAGTGTCCGCAGTTTAATTAACCATATGTAACCGTTTTGCCGAAATCATTGCTGCAATCAAAAACGAGTAATGTGTATGATTCAGCATAGCCTGAACTTACCTGATATAACATGAGAACTGCAGAGTCGAGCATTTCTAATTAGGTCGTCACTTCATTCAGCTCCCTTTAGCCAAATAAGTCTGCAGTCGGCATTGAAAGCAGTGTGGTGAATGGTAAAAGTTAAGTTTTCTAATTTTTGGCTTTCGAATTTGGCATCCTACCGCAAAACACGACATGTTTGCTATTGCTGCCGGTCTTTTTCTGCAACCCAGGACCCGTGTGACGTAGGTTGGTAATTGGTCTATATCTAGTGTATATATATCTATAGAAATTAACGGTTGCTTGTAGCTGTGATTGGTTGCTTTACATATCAGTCAAGCTGCCTCTGGTTTGTCATTGGCCAAAGTGACAGACTTCTCAAAAGACAATGGACGAGTGAAATGTTGCTTATGTGACCACACCGTAAATATATACATTTCTTGTTTTAATAAACAATACTCTAATGCAGTAGTAAAATATACGTTTGCAAACTTCATTCGGTTTATTATGCAAAAATACTCGTTACAAAAATGCCTTTGCTAAGCAAAATTCAAACAGTAGCCGTCAAGTTCAAGAAATGAAAGGGCAGTATTTGCTACTAACATTTGTCACTGACAAATTTCCAATGCTGTTTTCCTGTTTATGCCACCTCTGGGTTGTAAAAACAAGTGCTATTCATAATAAAGGGTATAGTACCTTATTTTTTTTAATTTCCATACTTAGTTCCTGTCAAAAGGTTACAAACATGGTCGACCGTGCATGAGACCAATGGCAATCACAAACACTCAACCTGTCCAGTGCAGTGCAATTTAATCAAGCACATCTACACACAACAAAATGGACAAGGTTACCCAAAGCGCTAGCTTTAGGTTAACACCTAACGCAAAATCATCTCTGCCCGAAGTATACTTGGGTTTTTTCTATGGATAGTCAAAACACAGACTTAGAAAAAGATGGACGAGGTATCTCCACTTAATTCCACTGTAGAATAATAAAGCCAAACTGTGCCATGTATGGCCACTGTCATCTTATGTCAACGATGACCTCATTTGGAGCCAGGGTATCAAAAGGTGCATTTATGCCATATCTGAATTACAGTAATTAAAAGATTCCAGCTTGTAAAATGCATTCACAGACTCGTAGAATTACAACTTGTGAACTCAAGTGTTTTCTGAGAGCGATGACTTTTACCAAGTGACAAGAAAAAAAATTGTGTAACAGAATCTGCCAACAGAGACGTCTCCATATAAAAGTAAAGACACGCAGGACTGAGTTGCTGACTGTTGCTACAGAAACAGATAATCCCTAGACTGAGGATATAAACAGCACCGTGTGGTTGTCATCTTGGAATTACAATGATTACATTGCATTAATGCAGCACCTAAATATTTAATTTCAAGCAAATAATCTTGACACAACACCCCATTTTATAGCAAATCACTGACTAAAACATAAAAACGGCACAGAATCAGGCCTCAGCATGATTAGTGCTAATTTACGTTCCATTCATTTACATGGAGAGGGTGCTGTATATAACCTATAATGCAGCCAGCCATCAGGGGGCGAACACAATGTATTTGCTTCACTTTTCAGGCACACTTGTGTTGAACACACAGCCTTTTAAAGTACTCTCCATTTGATAGTGTGCACAAACAACCAGTTCAGCGTTGACATCTTGTGGACAAACTAATTAGTGCAAAAACAATTCAAAACGCATGTGTGAGCTGCAAAAAAAAACCCAAGTATACTTTGAGGTTGACATACTTTTAAAGTTCACACATTACCCCTTCACTGAAGGTGGTGGAAACAAAGCACTCTCCTCTGAAGGCTTGTCTGGTGCATCACCAGAAATGTCTGCTATGTAGGCCACCTATGAGGATGTTCATAATTTTAACCAATCATATTCTGGGCCCATGATGCCAATACTTTCAGATCAAATTAAATGTAACACACTTGATCAAAACAAAAACTGACAAAAATATCATGATCACAATGAAAATTCACAATGAGGAAAACCCTCATTTTAAGTTCACTTGCTCCACGAGTGTCACTGTTCAAAGTGCTTTAACTGTACGCAGCAGTTTTTGCCCACAGCAAATATTGGAATCTATAACAGATAAGCAACACTCTGAGGAGTCCAGAAGCTGTTTTGCCTTCCCATTCTTGATTTTGCTCTATTTGTTTGCTTGGCGTTCAGCAGCAATAGAGGGTGATTCCTGGTTGTGGTAATATAAGCGTGGTTATATGAAATGATCGGAGGGTTTGTCCTATGACACGCTGGAGCAGCGGAGGTTTGGAGAGCCCATCTGTGTAAGAACCTTGTCAAGCCACTGCAGGGGCCCGTTGAGATGCAGCTCTATCCAGCAGGGGGTGCTGGTCACTGTCTGTCGCCTGGAGGGAGGAGAATCTGGGTCAGAAATGTGCTTCCATGCCTGCCCAGCATTTTTACCAAAGTACAGAGCAGCCAGAAATAACTGTTTTACACAATCAAGGGCAATCATTAGCTTCTGTCAGAAATAGTCATTAAATGGCATTTTATTCTCAGCATGTACTAGTATAGAGCACGTCTGATAGTGACAGTGCTTTCCACAGGTTTGAAATATACTTGCGGTGGTAGCAGGATTGAAATACACCTTTTATCCACACAAAATAATGTAATTTTTTTACAATACTTTTATTTATTACACTGTAATACACAGTTTTTTTTCAATTGGTTAAAGATAAAAAATAAAAAAATGTCAAAAAAAATTTAACAGGCCTGTATTTTTTACCTTCATGCTATTCAGGAGCCATGTGCACCCACTGACAGGTAAAATCTGCTGCTGACATTTTGTACAGTATTGCCAAAGCATTTTAGATGTGAAGAGTTTAGATGCAAAACCTCTAAATGCCGTGTGAAATTTTCCTCTAAGATGTCAATGTTTTTATATTAAGTCCTTTTCCTGGTGTTTAAAGTGAAATATCTCAACATAAACAAAGGAGGCTGTGAAAAATGTTAATTTTTGATGGAAATTTCAGACAGCACTTAGAGGTTTTTGCATCTTTATATGTAATATATAAACATCAAATTAATACAATATACAGCAAATGAAAAATAAATGGCTTAAAAAAGGAATAAAAACAGACAATATCTCAAATTTTTTTTATAATAACTACAAGAATAAATTGTGTAGATTATTTAAACAATACAAATGAATCGATTAACCATTACTAATGGTGCATATATTTTGCAGCCTGTTTAGACCAGTCATTTCTTCCTCGTAATATATAGTAAAGTTTTTAAGAATTATTTAATGGTTCTCTTAGTCTCGCAGTCATTTGTGATGCCAAGCTAAAGTAGGCATAGATAAAAAGGTAATACAAAGACGCATACAATTAATGACAACTTTAGAAACAAAAATCAAATCCCGGACATTTTAGCAGGTTTAGAAACCCGGGCCGGATGAATTTTTAAGTGCCAAAAAGGCATGTCTCTGTGGGTCTGCAGAGCACGTGAGACTCTGAGAGAGTGTTGACAGTTCTCGAGTAAACGAGAGAAGATTTTCCACTGGTTAATCGATCTCGGATGTTTGGGTAATGGATGGATACAAAAAAAATAAAAGGATGATAATACAAAAAAATATTTATATATATACTCTAGCGGCCGGTAATATACCTGCGCAGCTCGCCCAAGTAGTTTATGTGTGGGAAGCACTGATATATATATATATATATATATAATAATTATTTACGGGAGGCATGGTGGCTCAGTGGTTAGCACTGTCGCCTCACAGCAAGAAGGTCGCTGGTTCGAGTCCCGATTGGGCCAGTTGGCATTTCTGTGTGGAGTTTGCATGTTCTCCCTGTGTTCACGTGGGTTTTCTCCGGGTGCTCCGGTTTCCCCCACAAGACCAAAGGCATGCGGTATAG
The DNA here is from genome assembly GCA_903798205.1 of Danio tinwini. Classification (NCBI taxonomy): domain Eukaryota; kingdom Metazoa; phylum Chordata; class Actinopteri; order Cypriniformes; family Danionidae; genus Danio; species Danio tinwini. The sequence continues at coordinate 13,303,071 of CAIGQZ010032545.1, read as the reverse complement.
ATAAATCGGATAAACTATGAGTGTGTGACATCCGCTGCGTAAAAAACGTATACTAAAATAGTTGGTTGCTGTGGCGACCCCTGATAAACGAGAGACTAAGCCGAAGGAAAAATGAATGAATAATTATTTACATAGTGTCTTTCATCATTTGTTTTTTATGCTGGATTTTTTAAACAGACACATTAAATTAGACCTCACTAACATTTTAAGTTATAATGAATATATTGTATTATATAAACCTGTTCTGTTGAGGTTTTTCTATGGTTTAATCACTGACTGAAAGATTTCACGACAGGTGAGATGTTTATTTTGTGCTATAATTGGAAAGAGTAAGGGACGATCATGTTCACTCATACACTGCTGCCACATCACTCATAAATTTCCTGATAATATGGAAAGGCTTTCCTATAGAAAGACAACGACTGTTGCTAATTGAGATTAAGAAAACAATGATTCTTTTAAGAATTTAGATTTGTTAAACTAAAGATATGTAATTTGAAAGTTCCAAATGACATTTTCATCTGCCATAGTTAAAACAACTGTATATTTGTTCAGGCCATATATTTACCAAAATAAAAGACTTGTACCGATAATTCTGCATACCATTACACCCAGTATATCTGATATTAGTCTAGTCTTACCTGTATTCTGCCCCCCACCCCTTGACAAAACTCATCCGAATGGTACACATGCGGGTAAGCTGGTACACTGCCTCAAATCCCTGATTCACTGATTGGGCCAACAGGGCTGCAAATTCCTGATTGTTGAAGATCTTTAGATTACACCCTGAAAGGAAGTCAGAAACAAACATGTATGCTTGAGTGCTTATATGGAACATGAGGAAGTCTGATGCTAGAACATGCTTGAGTGACTCATAGGATGTATATATACACCGCTCCACATTCATCCAATCAGAGCTTAGAGACGGACTGACTCACCTGGAGGAATCTTACACACAGTGGCAGGGTGCCAGCCATACCGCTGGTTACAGTTCGGACTCTGGACGAAAATAGCACTGTCACTCAGACACTCTGCAAACACCTCACCACCGATGTAATACAAACGCACGCCTCGGCCTGAGAAAAGGTTATGAAGTTTGAGAGCATGAAGATCATTTCAGAATCTTTAATTACAGCATATTTTTATACTTAAATGAACACTACACTTTTTTGGAAATAGGCTCAACTTACAAGTCACCTACAGTTTAACAGTAGATTTTTACCATTTTTGAATCCATTCAGCTAATTTCAGAGTCAGGCGGGAGCACTTTTAGCTTAGCTTAGCATAAATAATTGAATTGGATTATACCATTAGCATCTGACAAAAATTTTTTTTTTTTTAAAGTTTTTATAATTTTCCTATTAAAGAGGCCCTATTATGGGTTTTTGAAAATGATCTTCCATGTAGTAACACAGCACTAAGTAAAGTAAAATATCCAGCTGAAGTTTAAATCTCAAAGTGCACCGTTGATTCCCTTGATAAAGGAATAAATTTAGTTTTCACAGCAATACCACAGTATAGCCAATCGTGTGCTGCGTTTGTTCCTGTAATTTTCTGATTTTTAATACAATAACCTACCCTGCAGCGCGGGATTTTGCCAGCCATTTGCTATTGAAGGAGCAGCAGAGACTTATAGGTACTTTGTCAGATTTTCACAGGGACTTTGTCAGTAACTGTTGCAGTTCATATGGACCAGTTTCTTCATCCTCCGAATCATAACATGTAAGTGTTATTAAAATTATTGCCTCGTTTTGTGTAGTTTGCAAAATATGTGTTTAATTGTGTGTTGTCACTTGTAATCGCTCCGCGCGGAATGTTATCACTTATCTCTTATAGATCAGTGCTTGTACTGTATCTCTCAGGTTAAATCTTTGTTGGGCTGTTCACATATTGCATCCAACACCACGTTGAAAACGTGACGCGTGCTTCTTTCTTTACAGATTCAAATGCGTTTCTGAACTCGCGATCCTCTGCCGTTTGTCTATGCTATGGCCACCATCAGCTGTTCCTCACGCGCGACGCGGTCAATTTTTTAAATAGTTAAACTTTTGCCACTGTGTGGATTAATACGGAATGTGTGTTGTTAATATTACTTGGGGTTAGGTTTAAAAGTAGAGTAGTATGCTGGTGTTTAACTGCTGTGCTTTAATTCCTGCATTGGGCTCTTACATACTCTCTACTACTTTATAACCGTAGTATGTCTCGCACTGAACCCAGCTGACCAATCACAACTGGGACATCAGACCTATCAGCACAGATTAGCAGGGGTTTGGGAACAAATGAATCGATGAACGAATCATATGGGAGTCGTTGGGATAATTAGGTAAAAATAAAGGCATATTATAAGACAATAAAAAGTGTTTTTTGACTTTGCATGCAGATCAGCCTGTTGTTGGAACCAAAACAAAAGATGACCTTTTATAATGCAAAATAGGGGCTCTTTAAAGCTTGACTTTTTTGTAGTTACATCATATGTACTAAGACCAATGGAAAATTAAAAGTTGCTACTTTCAAAAATGTTACAAATCTGCTTTTTAACTCTAGGTGACTTGTATAATTGACTATTTGTGTAAAATTAGAGTGTTCCTTTAAAGTCAGCGAAGTATACCGATGTGTCTGCGCGTCAGCTCCACAGCAGCGTTGCGGTTGACATTGGAGAGCAGGCCCAGGCAGAAGCGCTCTGCGTTGGAGGGGTCCGTAAAGCCATCCACTGTTAGAGATGGTTGTGAGGCATGGAAAGTCTCACCGACACGCTGATTCAGCTCGTAGTATGAAATCGAGCACCAAAATGCAGATTCACAATATGTTACTGGCTGCAGATCTAAGACACATAAACGCATATATAAATAAACATGAAAGAATCTGAGTAGCAAAAGTCAAAAACAAAAAAAGCATGAAATAAACAGGAAAAGCACTGGACTTGTAGTGTAAAGTCAGTGTGTTGTGACAGAATGTGACTCTTTGAAAACAGCAGGCTGTCCATGTGAAACTAGTTATTTGTTATTTTTACTACAGGGCCTCCTGGTGTCTCTCCGCAGAGATAGAACAACCCAGCGACAGGATATTATTGTTATTACATTACCCTGGGCTGACAGAAACAAAAGCTCCTTTTACATGACTTTTCCTCCTGCACAGCTGAGACACAAAGCATGGGCTTTCTAGGGCTTTCTAGCCATTGCATGTACAGTATACTGTGACACAAGCAAGTCACTATTCAGGCATGGTTTGACTAACAGCTTAGTAAGTAAATATCGCTCACTTATATAATACATTCTAAATATAATCCTGATATAAATGTACCACAGTTTTTAAAAGACTAAGCAGCACAACTGTATACTACAAAGCCCGGGAAGTCACTTGTACAAGAAAAGAAAAATATATAAAACAATCAGTGACGATGGTTTTGCTATTCATCTCCTCAGTTTATAATCCTTACTTAAAAATTCTTAAACTGTTCCCGAAGCTATGCCCAATTCAATTCATCTTTATTTCTATAGCGCTTTTACAATGTAGATTGTGTCAAAGTAGTTAAACATAGAAGTTCTAGAAAAATTTAAACCATGTCAGTTTAGTTTTCAGAGTTGAAGTTCAGTTTAGTTCATTTCAGTGTGGTTTAATTCTCACTGCTGAAAGTCTAAACACTGAAAAGCAAATACATCTATGAGCAGCTCCACAAGTCCCAAACCAAGCAAGCCAGTGGTGACAGTGGCCAGGAACAATCTTCCCCAATTGGTGAATGAGTGAAGAAAAAAAAAATCTCCAAAAATAAACCAGGTACAACCATTTCTCCTCTGGCCAAACTTCAAATTTCCAATGTGTGTGCCCAGATTTTGTAAACCAGGATTTTCATCATTTGAAGTAATATTTAATTTTTTTAAGTAGCAAGTTAAAAAAAAATTTAAAGATCATGTTCCACTTAAGACTATTGCAATGATTGTCATTGTGATTACTTTGTCATTGTCATTACTATTAAATGTAATGAGGCAGCTCCTGGTGTACTACAGCCCCTCACAGGCACTACACTTAATTAATTCTGGACAATTGATTATTCCCAGAATGTCAAAATCAACTGTAAGCGGTAGATCTTTCTCATATCTGGCACCTAAACTCTGTAACAGACTTCCTAGCACAGTTCGGGAGGCAGACACACTATCAGTTTAAAACTAGACTAAAGACACATTTATATGCATTAGCATACACATAAAACACAAATGCTTTTGAAATCCAAATCCTCTAAAGGATTGTTAGTCTGCGTTAATTAGGGCAACCGGAGCCAGTAACACCTCCCAAAAGACATTATAATTTGAACAGCATCTACTCTTATGTTAAGCAGGTCGCACACCAGATGTGCCGCTCTGCATCGCGACACGGCACACACATGACAGTTAAAAGTATAGCACACCAGACATGCACATTTGCACGTTAAGTTTTAATAAAAGTATAAAGATGCCGATCTGTGGCGTGGCAGAAATATGAAGTGTCCTGAGTCATGGCTGGGCGCCGCAGACAGCTGCTGACTTGCGGTGCCGGTGTGTGTACTCTGATAGAAAGCTATGTTTAGAATTCTAAAATGCATGGAGCTGCGTGGCGCGACGCTGTGCGCCGACGAGCGATGCATTTGGTGTGTGAACCCCTTAAGTCTGTTTTTTTATTATTCCGAGGTTTCCATAATCTTAGACCAGGCCGTATCCTGAGCAGCTGCTGTGGCGGTCATGGATGGGTGGAGAACATGAGACTGATTCCTGAAAAACCCCAGTGACAGAAGTCTCCGCACTGATAACATGGGCCAGCCTGTACACCAGCCGGTGACCTTCTCGCACTTACAGCTTCTCCACATTGGACATCCAGCATTCTTCTGACTCTGGCACCTAGACAACAGCTCTGCACAGAAAGTTTGGCCAGAGGAGAAATGGTCTTGCCCAACTGAGACTGGATTCTCTTGAGTTTTTTTTCCATCACTTTCGTCAATTGGTGAAGTTTGTTCCTCGCCACTGTCTTGCTTGGTTTGAGACTTGTGGAGCTGTGCATAGATGGATTTGCTCTTCAGTATTTGGACTTTCAGCAGTGAAATTTAAACCACACTGAACTGAACTAAACTGAACTTCAACTCTCAAAACTGGATGACACAGTTTCAATTTACTATTATCTCCCATGCTAAGCTGCTTTGACACAACTTACATTGTAAAAGTGCTATGAAAATAAAATAAAATAAAAAACAAACAGGACACATTAATACTGTTTTTCTTTCACACAAATCAACATTATTGAATGTCTTTCAAAAATCTAAATTTTTGTAACGTAAATTTTAAAAATATGCATCTAACTGGTGTCTGATCATCATGACCCTTCACCAGCATTATAGCATCATATTTCTTAATCTGATTATTTGTTCAGATGGCCATCCCTTTAAGCTGATTTAAAAAATAAGCACACAACTACAAATTAACCAACTAGCAAACTTTTTACCATTCTAACCATGCTTTCCTACTGTAAGTAAATTGTAAGTCATCTAATGAGGATAGTAGTGGATGCTGGTGGCGTTACTCAACTGTTTTACTGGCAGTGATTCCTAATGTTTTGTCATGGGCTCACTGAAGCAGACATCCGTTCTTTTTTAATCACCTCACACAGGACCAGGCAGTCCAACCAGTGTTATGGAGATAATAAATCAGAGATAATCCGGCCAGATTAAACTATGACTCACAGTAGGATGCGCACTTACAAAAATCAACTCTGCAGAATTCCTATCATATACACTTTTAAAGAAAATTACAGTTTTCACTTTTTAGCCCATATTTTCATTTTCAACTTCTATTAATTTTTTATCTGTGATCTGATTACAAGTCATCAACTAAGACACATATATAAAATCCAGAATCAAACAAAAAGTGTGTCAGTGATAATGTGTCTGTGCTCTTTGGATAAGGGATTTATGAAAAAAAATCCAAGGCACTTGAAAAATAGGTGAAAAAGTTAAATGCCTTTATTAACAAGGTTATTATTTTAAAAAACAGCACATAGCCATGTTAATAAAGGGTTTTTAACTATTTTTACCTGCTTTTTGAGTGCCATGGATTGATGATTTTTTGTAAACAAAGTTGGGTGTAACACGTTCCACAGTAACACGTTACTGTATTCTAATTACATTTTTGTGGAACGCAGTAATGTAACGAATTACATTTTAAATTTGTATAATATGATTACAGTTACGGCGAAGCAGTGGCACAGTGGGTAGCGATGTGGTGACCCCAGATTAATAAAGCAACTAAACCGAAAAGAAAATGAATGAATAAATGATTACAGTTACTAAAATCAATGTAACTACATTACTTACATTACAAATATAGTTTTTAGAAAAAAAAAATGCTTCTTTTGAATCACATTTTACACTGTAACATCAGATAATAAGCATGTGCTTTCAAATTGCTGGAAAACGCAAGCTGAAATAGCTGCTGTCGACAGTGCTTCCTTCGTAAAGTGGAAATACAGACATTACTTTGATCTCATTAAGCGTAAAAACAAAAATATTGCTGTGAAATTCAGTCTATGTCCAGTCTCTAATGATCTTTCGACTGCTTTTAACTCGACCAGCAACTTGTTTAGGCACTTGATCAGAAAGCATTTTATGACAACTCATCACCAAGGAGGACACCGGTGCCAAAAAGCACAGCGGCTCAACTCAGCCTAAACAGGTTAAATTGAATTTTTGTGCAGGTTCAGGAATGAAGGTATCTTTTGAATGTGAAGGGAAGCAAAACTGCTTATGCGTCTTTTGCGTCTTCGTTTTTTGCATTTTCCAGACGCACTTAGTTGAAAACAGCAAGTCATGTGACAAGAACTGACCGATCAGCTTCATACTTTGTTTGGAATATACATATTTAGGTAGATTAATTACCTCAGACAAACATAGAACAACCAAAAATTGCAGGGCTTTTTCATACTATAGATGTCAATGGTTACAGTTATCCAGTTTTGTTTTAAATGTCTTATTTTGTGTAAAAAAAAAAAAAAAAGACAAACCAGATTTAAACAAGTAAATGATGAGAGTATTTTAAGTTTTAGGCGAACTCTTTTGAATATGTCAAGCTGCTGTGATCAACCCATTGCAAGGTTTTTCTGTGAATATTAAATTACTGAAAGAGCTGCAGGTTATTTTGTATTTTATTGGTATATTTTATATGTTTCAAAAGTAACTTTAAAGTAAAGTAATCAGTAATTTGATTACTTTTTACATTAGGTAATTAGTAATGTAATCTGATTACAATTTTCCAATAGTACTCAGTAATTTGTAATCTATTACTTTTTTAAAGTAATGTACCTAACACTGTTTGTAAGACACATTAATGTTTCCTCCTTTAATTCCACCTTTTAATCCATCTGCACTGTAAAAAAATGCAGGGTTCCACACGTCATTCGTGTTGTCCCAACACAAATTGATTAAGTTAACTTAACACTTTTAACAAATTTATGTGGATTGAACATAGTAAAAAATAAAAAGTTGTCCCAATGAACACTCAAGAATTGTGCTGTTTCAGCAAATTTTAACTAAGTAGTTTGAACAAGTGAAAAAATATTTTTTGAGCGTGGTATTAACTTGCATTGAAATGTATCTTAAGACCACTTGTGTTCAGATTTTATCTTCCTTGTTTATTCATGCTCTACATCACTTGCATTGGAACGATTAGTGTGACACACAAATACTACTTAACAAATGAACACGTGTTACGACTATATTTCAACCATTTTACACATTAATGATTGTAAAGTGTTAGTAAATGTGTAGAAATGATTCATAATTTATATCAATTAAGATTTCTAATAATAAGTCGTATCTGGCTGTGATAAATAATGAATAATTCTCTGTTCTCACCTAGGTTGCTGTTTGCCGGAGAAACAGGGTTAGGCGAAAGCATTGGAGAACCTAAAAAATAGGAAAAGTGTAAACAAACATGATCAGTTTTAGTATCGAATAGCAACTGTTTGTTTGTGATCCAACCTGTGTCCATGCTGTGGCTCATTTGGTGGTCACTGGTTTCCCCATCCTCACTCAGGTATCCTGGAGGAGGGGTCTCTGCAACATAAATCAGACATGTTGAGTTATTAAGCACCGCACTTGTGTCAAATGTACAAGACAGAATTCTGCCTCCCTGCAGTGCAGATATTTAAACACTCCCAGTTTGCAGCGTGTTGCCTATTTATTTATAGCCTTAAGTATCAATCAATACCAGAAGCTGAAAAGAGTCCAAAACCATGTACTGTAGATCAATCCAAACCTTTCAGTTAAACCTAAAAAAGAGAAAGCTTGCTTTGTAGCATGTTTGGCTTTATGCAACACACTGCATATGTGAAAATGGGGGAAAAAGCTATTCTTTTACTCAAGTCATGAGAAAAACAATCATTCCTGAGTCTTAATATAATGTTACTGGTCATGAGATCAAAACTTTGATCTCTCCTATTCTGTTTATATTTATTAAGATTCCAGACTAAACACTTTGGTTTTAACAAACTGCTCAAACGAAGCGAGACGCAACAAAATCAACTCAAGCTGAAGTGCGTCTGTGAATCAGCATGTGTTGTGTGTGAGAGTGAGTAAATGCCTGTTGTGCAGTCCTGAGGACATGTCTGGGTGAAAGTTAATGTGTGATTTTCTGAGAGAAAACAGAAAACATGTTTTCACCCGGTATATAGTTGCTGGGAGGCTCTATGCCCGCTGGGAATATGGTGTTCTCTGGGATGGAGTAATCATCTAGTGGAGGGAAGTCTGTGGGGATGTCAGCATGCCGAGGAACCAGGACTGGAGGCAAAACTAAACACATAGGGAAAAAAAGTAAAAAATTCATCCCGATTATGTCACTGAATGGCTTAAATAAAACACATTTGCACATTTACCTGGAGTTTCTACACGTTGGTAGTGGTAAGGGTTCACACACACCTCGTCCTTCTTCGTGTGGAAGGCAAACTCACACATTTCTACAGCACGCAGTTCATGGTGGGACTGCAGGTCGGGCCAGCGCCAGAGACGGCAGTAGATTACATGAGGGAGGCCTTTTTTGTGAGATACCTGCAGACGGCCATCTAGAGACCTGCAATAGAGTGCAATCCAATGAAAAGGTAATAATTAACGCAATAATAACTCCACATTTTTTATGCTTTGTTTTATACACTGTTCAGAATTTATATTATATAAAAAGGAGTGGGTGGATTTTTAGACATATGAAAGAGCAGTCAACTAAACGTTACTGTTGCTGCTGCTGCTAGTAGGCATGGGATGATAACCGTTTTCAAGGTACACCCCGGTTTACAAAAGTCAAGGTTTTAAAACTGCCAAAATTTTCTCACCCGACTCACTCTTATTCATGAATTCTCTCGCAGTGCATTTAGGGATAGCGTAGTGTCCATCTGATGTGCACTTCAGAATCTCGCCGGAAGTAGTAGACCATATCTCGCCTACTGTTTTTCGATTTCTATGAATTCGGACATAATACTCAGCTTGCATACTGTTTTTGGCATACTTTATAGTATTGAAGTATGCAATTTCGGAGGCAGCCATTGTGTTCAAAGCGGAAAAAAGTTCTAGTTTTTTACCCAGACATTTGAAAAGAATATATTTTAGAGCAGTAATCACAATACCGGAAAATTGCAATATTTTTAAGGCTATCATACCGTTAAAATCTTATACCGGCCCGTGCTGGCATAGCTGACATTTAATTATTTTTTTTTGCAAATATATTTTACACTGTCATCTTAAAGCGAGAAGGTTGCTAGTTCGAGTCCCAGCTAGGTCAGTTGGCATATCTGTGTGGAGTTTGCATGATTCCTCTGGGTGCTCTGGTTTCCCCCACAGTTCAAAGACTGTATGGGTGTTTCCCAGTACTGGGTTGCGGCTGGAATGGCATCTGCTGTGTAAAAACATGCCAGAATAGTTGGCGGTTCATTCCACTGTGGCGACCCCTAATAAATAAGGGACTACTGAAAGAAAATTAATATTTTACAAAGGCTACATTCAAATTACTGCCATGTCCTTACATATTAAATACATTGTTTTATTTTTACATTTTATATATTAAAATAATGAGTACAATATGAATGAAAACATGCTAGTAACAGTCTCTATATCAATATCCTAACAAATATAATACCCTTAAATGTATAGTTGCAGTACACAAAGACTTTACCATCTGTCATGTGCATGCATGCTATTTTAAAACACAAGCATGTTTAGATTTATATTAATTAAAAATTAATTAAATAATTATACTTAAAATATAACAGTGGCTTGTTTTATTCACATATTTTGAAAGGCTTTTATTGTTTTTATGACCATGTGGTGGTCTGCTTGGTTACAAATTTCTGTTTAAACCTTAATAAAATTAGTCGCGGTTCACATCCCTTATTTTCAGCATAGGGTGGCTGTGTTCACACACTGCCGACACATATTTATGTTCAAATACCATGTAAAAGTGAATTTTGCACAATAGGTCAGCGAACAATACAACGTTCGAGTTTGTTCACAAAAGATTAAGCATCATTGCTTGATGCATGAAAAAGTGTCACGCAACATTTGAGCTCCGCCAAAAACCAATGAGTTGCATTTCAATATATTATCGAGTTTCTGTTTACGTTCACTGATTAATTTCTATGTTACTAAAAGCCTAAATTATATATATGCTGGACATGGTCATCGATGACTGTGTCTCTTAAGTAGATGCTAATCAAGCCAGTCCATTCAAATGGATGTATTTTTTTATTTCTTTAAAAATTATCTGAAGTACCCCCTACTTATTATTTAAAATGAAAAGAAAATCAGACCCTTTTTGTCACCTATGTAACAACTCTACACAAGGTACTTATTTTCATATGTTCTGGGAATGTCCCCAAATTGCAAAATTCTGGACCAAGGTACGAGACCTTCTATCAGAACTAATGGAAACTCAGATCCAATGCGACCCATTGCTTTTTCTCATGCTGGACGATTCATCACTTTCCTTATCCATCAAACAAAGAAAGATTCTGTCAGTTGTTCTGACTGTTGCAAAAATAAAACAAACCTGGATCTATCTGCTCCAACTGATCTATCCTGGAAGCTCTATCTACTGGACATTATTAGTTTGGAATACACCACAGCCAAAATAAATGGGGCCAGTAAAAAAAAAAGTACAATTTTGGTTAAATATGAGAGAGACTGTGTCAGATATGTTTCAATCCTGATTTTGTATTACAGTATTACTGTTTTTAATTCTATTTATTTTTTTATTTAATTTTTTGTTGGATGGATCTCGGGCTTTGTTCAAAACCAAAATGTTCAATAAAAAAGAATTTAAAAAAAAGATCTGAAGTATGACCATTTTGGTGAACAGATGGACCAATTAATGGACCATTAGAAATCTCTCAGTATTCACATGAACACAGACTATTACAGTATGCTTAAAGTGAATGTTCAGGAGACTATCCATGCACAAGGTCTTAAAATGACAGTAATGTTGTGTTGTTATTAAAATAAAAGCAGAAATATATATATATATATATATATATATATATATA
>CAIGQZ010032545.1:13270322-13289529 GCA_903798205.1 Danio tinwini | reverse complement strand
ACACACACACACACACACACACACACACACACACACACACACACAGAAAACAGAACAGAAAAATTTAGCTTACCCAATTCACTTATACAACATTGTCTTTGGACTGTGGGAGAAACTGAAACACCCAGAGGAAACCCAGTCGCTGTGAGGCGACTGTGCAAATCAAATATGGTATAAAATGTCAATATTTAAAAACATTTTATATCAAAGTTAGAAACTCTTGTGTCGTGGTAACCCCATGGTTTACTAATACAAATTTTATAATGGCTTGACATTAAAGATTTGCTAAATTGCCTGAATAAATACATAATTTGCATACAATTGTAACAAAATGTGAAACATTATATAATAAAACTTACAATTTAATGATAATTTCAAAAACTTGACAAATGTTCCCTAAGTTGCAAAATGTGCTATAATTCATTTATCTATCACTAAAAATTTTTAAAACTTGCTACAAGGATTAATGTCATTTGAAAAAAATAAAAAGCTTTTCCCACAAAAGTAAAAAAAAAAGAATTTAAAGAATCTTCTCACAGCTTTTTTATTTTTTTTACATATATTACAAAATAAATGAATAAACAAATACTATAATGAATAACAAAGGAATCACATCTGTAAAGAATTTGAAATTTCAACATAAGTTGTAGGGGCGACACAGTGGCTCAGTGGTTAGCACTGTTGCCTCACAGCAAGGTCGCTGGTTCAAACACCGGCTGGGTCAGTTGATATTTCTGTGTGGAGTTTGCATGTTCTCCCAGTGTTCGTGTGGGTTTCCTCTGGGTGCTCCAGTTTCCCCCACAGTCCCAAGACATGAGCTATAGGTGAATTGAATAAGCTAAATTGGCCGTAGTGTGTGTGTGTGTTAATGCAAGAGTGTATGGGTGTTTCCCAGTGCTAGGTTGTGGCGGTAAAACATATGCTGGATAAGTTGTGCAGTTCATTCCGCTGTGGCACCCCTGATTAATACAGGGACAAAGCCGTAAAGAAGATGAATGAATAAATAAATAACATAGTGCCCACCAGTGTTGGGCACGTTCCTTTAAAAGAGTTATTAGTTATAGTTACTAGTTACGTCTCACAAATAGTAAAAGAGTTAGTAACTGAGTTACATAATTATAAAAGTAACTAATTACCAGGGAAAGTAACTATTGAGTTACTTTAAAAAAATCTAAATTTTCTAACATTTTAAATGAAATCTAAATCATAGTACACTAATATACACAATTTTAATGTTGTTGTGGGACAATGTGGGAGACAATGGCAGCATGTCCTCAACTTTATATCTAGATATTATTTAGTTTAATTCTGTGAGTAATAAGTGTTTGCGGTGGAGAAAAATTAAGTTTTATTTGCTTTGACGTCATGGCTTCGTGTCCTCCTTTGGTAGCAGAGCTCACGTTATCACCTGCGTAGCCACAAATTTTGTGGTGGCATGTGATGACGTAAGGTGCTTCATTGGATTAGAATTACATGTCACAGATGCAGAGAGACTCTTTTTTACCTGGGCATAAGTTGCACGATACATAAACATTCTTACCTTTCACCTCAACGAGGGATATGTAGTGCTTATATTTCCATTTTGCAAAGCTACCTTTGAAGTTGTTGAATCTGCCATCGTTCTGGTATGTATATATCGTTCAACACCCACACTGCTCTGCTTCTGATTGGCAAATGATGGAAATGTACTTTATCTAAGTCAATCATCACTTTCTCAGTTACACCACGTTCACAAACACACCAATCATCATCGCTGGTTAGTTATGCGTCCCACCCCAGCCCCGAACACACACACACACCTAAGAAAGAGAGGTCCTATGGCTGTGAAACAGAGATGCTACTCGCATGAAAACAGCTTCAATGTTCTCAATTATAGTAACGCGCAGTATCTGTATTGCTATTGTAACGGGAAAAACAGTAATTAATTTTATTACTCGTTACTGAAAAAAGTATCACCGTTAGTAATGCCGTTTATTTATAGCACTGTTATTCCCATCACTATAAATATATAGATAGAATAGAATCTACATAAAAATTACACAAAAAAAACTAAGTTAGCAAAAATGCAGACAGACAGACACAAAAAAAGCTGCTGACCAGAACCTCTGTGAGTTTGCAACTTGACAAAGAGTAGACAGACTATCCCATTGTCTGACAGACACAAAGCAAAGTCCTGGAGTCTCCCACATTCACAGCCATAGCTCAGCTGAAAATATTGAAATTCCTTCTGTTCAACTCAAACTGACCTCCAGAATGACCTGAAAGTCACACACAGCAGAACTCATTCAGCCTTCTGTCAAAGCCAAGAGCAGCAGTCTTTTTCTGTCCAACCCCCTCCTGAACATACACACAGCCTCTAAAATCAATACTGGAGTCATTCACAAGTTAACAACAACACTAGCAAAAGCAGAAATCAACACATTAAATAAAACCTGTGTATTAATAAGAAAAGGAACAGGAGAGAGTTGAGGATGGAGGACAGAGTGCGTGTGGCTCACCGTAACCTCAAAGTTTCCTCTTTAAGCAGCGTTGTTTGTTGTGTGCTCTCCCACATAGGCCTATCTCACACAATCCACATCTGTGGATCTGTGCTAAATCCATTAGTCATCATCACGGCCCCTAAAAAGGCCCCTGACCTCAATCCTCACCAGAGTTGCTTTGAATTTATGCTGTTGGCTACTTCATTTAGGGTAAAGCCTCATGCACACTGGGTTCATTTATCACTCATGCTTTATTTTTAATTGACCGGCAACATTTTTGAGACATTTTTCAACATTCATATGCAAGCGATTTTCAATGGTGATGAGTGAATGTACAAAAAAGTTAGATGAGCAATTCCAGCATTATAGATGTGCCATTTGCAGTAAAAACTCAGAAACATATATCACATAGAATGTATATTTTAATGTTATATTGAAACATCTCTTTATATTTTTCCAAAACAACTAACCACAGGGTTATGGGATCAGAAAAATATCTGTAAACACTTTTGAGATTTTATATGAGGACAATAAACAAGCGTTATGGACGTGACGAAAAAACTTTGCAAGTTTATGCTACATAACATACTTTGTAAATATTCTGTGAAATAAACTGTACAACCCAAAATAAACAATGCTATTCAAAAGAATAAGAGTTGGCTCTCTATAGAACAAAAACCATTGATTTTATTTGACATTTTTGCATTTTTGAGGACAAAGCTCTGTTATGGATGTGACAGATGTGAAATTGCTACCTGTGTGACTGGTAAATCAAACATAATATTTGAAAACATTGACAGAGACATTTTTGAGTATTTTTAAGAACTATAAAACACTTGCTGACACCAAAAAAACTTAGAAAGGGTTTCGCTATTTTGATAAAAATTTGACATGGTTGACATTTGTATGAAATTGCTAAGATGGCATTTAATGAAAAACTAAAATAATCTATCTTATTTGATTGGCCACTGGCCAGTTTTTAATATGGTGCATCAAAAAAATTTAAATCAAGCATTTTTAAAAATGATGCTTTTATGCTGCTCAATTTCGTTATGCACAATCATTTTAACTCACTCACGCACAGTAATTGTCCTAGTGTACACAAGACATGAAAAAAGAGGTGTCTCATCTTCGTGTTTGTACAAATTTACAAAAGTAATTTTATACACACACAGACACACACTCACACACACACACACACACACACACACACACACACACACACACACACACACACACACACACAAATCTATATTTTGAAAAAATGTAGAAACATGTATGATTACAAACTTCTTGCTGCCAAATATTTAAACCGAGTGGTTTGAAGAATAGGGGAATTACCAACCTACGTCACACATGACGTCACACGGGTTCAACCGCGCATACCGGTTGCAAAAAAGACAGTTGCAATAGCAAGCATGTCGTGCAGTAGGATGCCAAAAATAGAAAACTTAAATTTTAATTTTTGGATGCTTGGCTATTTCGTCTTATCCAATATCCATTGGGAGGGGGCTATCACAAATGGAGATGTCAGACAAACGCCGCTCACTTTAAGGTTAATTTTGCAGAATAACTGTTCTTATCACTGGGTGACAAGCTGTTATAATATGCTGAAAGCATTATGTAAATAATATATTTAGTATGTAATCAATATAACTTATCTCTAATACAACAACAAACTCTGTACCGCATCGGATGTCATTCCCTCGCTGCTGCTCCCATTTTTTTTTCTGCAGCCTCGCTGCGCGTGCATCCTGAATGTTTACAAACCTGTAATTCGTCTATAGAAGCAAAGTTTCAATTTTTAAATGAACTAATTACTATTTTTATTGCGGCCATTTAATTCCTATAACTATTCTGTTACCAAACATAAAACATGCAAGAAGCGTATCACTGCAACTGATGCTTTTTGTAGCTCTTTATTTCCATATTTACTTGCCATATTTCTGGATGACAGTGCCAAGATCTATTAGTTTGGATAAAAGTGTGTGCAAATTGTGAAAGAAGTCTTTACACACGATTTGACCACTAATTGACTGTTTTGAATTTTGCTGGAGCAGACAGTGGGTACATCAGGGGCAGATAATAGGGGTGCTCTCATTATCATTACAATATCTTGAATGAAACTCTATATGTAAATATATTTTGTAACATATGCTGCACACTGTTATCAAAGCTAAATATGATTCTAAAGACGATCGAGAGGAGAACCACTTTGTTAAAGAGCAGGTCATATAGTATTTTAAAGTGTCCTAATATTATGGAGGAGATAACTACAACAGGTTTAAATGCACAAGGTCAAAAAACATTGTAACTCCATGTCAAAAATTAAATGCCCATTTCAGAGTGTTCGTATTTCACAGACAGTCATGTGTTTGCAAATGCGTTACTTTGATCATGTTGACACACACCAGTAGCAGGCAAAAGAGTTTGAAAACATAGCTTTTTAAGGAAATTCAGAGCTTTTCTATTGAAAGATAATTACCATGATAAATATTTGATTAACAACTTTCATACTGTAATTTACATAGATGGACAGCAATGGGTTTTAGGGTTTTACTAAGCTAATAGCTCCATAAACATTTATTTATTTGTGTCAAACGAGAGATGTACATGAGGGTTTACAAAGACTGGTTCGAGCTGATAGAAAGGCAACAGTAAATCAAATAACCACTCGTTACAACCGAGGTATGCAGAAGAGCATCTCTGAACGCACAACACATTGGACCTTGAGGTGGATGGGCTACAGCAGCAGAAGAGTGCAACTGATATCCAATTTCCTTTATAGGATAGCACACCAAGTTATAAAGCTCAGACTGGTTTCAATGAGTAAACTGTACTCACGTGGCCTCCAGTCACCAGATCTCAATCCAATAGAGCATCTTTGGCCTATATTAAATCATCATACCCCTTTTGAAATAATTACTTTATTTGTCATACAGCCTGAAATCAACTTACATTATGAAAACATTTTCCAGCCTTTGAAATGTTTTTACCTTTCTACAACTTGATCCTGAAGGTCTTTTGAAAGCAGGGTATAATGTAAATAAAAGTATAGATTTTCACAGGGTATGATGATTTCTGTTGACATATATCCTAATCCTTTAACAAATGTAAAAAAGTAGAACTTTTTTTGAATGTACATTTTTTATCATGACTCTAATAACAGCCCTACATTAAAATGTATTTTCAGCAGTTAGCAAATCTCACTTTGGTTTCAGACTCTCAAAATATCTGTGCTATGTTTGACTAAGCGAGAGGAGCAGGAAATAATGCAACCACAGAATCTCAGAGCAGCTTGTGAGCAGGTGATGATTTCCTGCTCTTGTTCTGTTGCGCACATGTAAGGCCTTCCCATTACCACCCAGGTGGCCACAGAGAAGATTTCAACCAGAAGAACAGAGAACATATCAATGTAGGGAGGATCAGGACCTCACAGGCTGTATGGCACGTTTTACTATATTCAAACCAACCGAACGCCAAACCTTCTACACTCAACCACAATCCAGAGAACGGCCCACACCCTCTTCAGACCCTACACAGCTTTCTTGATCTCTGAATAACTGAATAAACACACCCTCATCTGTGTTTAAAGTGCACAGAAAGTCTGTCTGAGAGTGTGAACATGGCATTGTGTGGGTATTTGCTAAAATAAATACCAGAGTAGATGATGCAGTGGTTTGGAGGTTTGTTTGATAAAGCACAGAAAACAAGAAGATGCAGCAGAACACCATTAATTTCCTGTGTGAAAGCTCCTTGAAAAGGACAGGATGTATGTGGTCAAACCGTAGAATGCTAAAATAAAAAAACAGGTACTCATGTAGGGTAGGGTTGTTGTTGACACCCTTTTTATTCAAGTAGCTCAAGTAGCTTCAAGTAGTGCACATACTGAGTATCTGACAATTAGAGTAGATAGCAATGAAAACAACCCGAGTTCTAAGGTTTAACCCTTTCACACGTGAGTTTTAAATACTCCACCTAACCCTCCTGCACTAGTTTTTTTTTTTGAACATGGCTGCTTTCAAAACCGCCTACTATTCAGTAGGTACTGCATTTGAAATTAAATGTACTACTCAGCCGTTAAGAAATTACGTTCTGTACAGTACGAACGTGAACAGTATGATAGAACTCGAACGTACTACATCTGCCATTTTGTCATGATCACGTGACCTACTCGCGTGAGTTGTGTTGCTTCACTCCCATTCATGCATCATGGGATAGCATAGAGTCCATTTGATACACACTTCAGAATCTCGCCAGAAGTAGCAGGTTATCCGGGTACTTCTCGCATACTGATTTTCGAATTCTATGAATTGGGACATACTACTCAGCTCACATACAGATTTTAGAGTACTATACAGTATGGAAGTATGAGATTTCGGACACAGCCCATTACTTTAAATCTATTGCATTCTAAAGTTTCTATGGTGACGCGTCAAGTTCATCATGTGACCCACCAGCCCCAATGATTAATGTATTGTATTTTCATTCTTTTTGTCCTTTTCTGTATATACAAATGTTCAAATTATATTGTGAAATATCTGATACTCCGATTCTCAAATTTGTGATAGAACATACATTTTGTCTCTTAAACCGCTTAGTAATGATCGTATTATTTGTTATATGACGAGTAATGGGCGTCACCGTTGTTGCTAGAAGAGATACAGCTGCTATTGGAAGTTAGCAAAAAGTATTTATATTATTTATTAAATTAAGCATTAATTGTATTTTATTAGCTAGATGGGAAAAGCTGAGGATACTCACGTCAATACAGCATAATCTAATAATATAATTGTATTTTATTAAATTATTCCATATTGACGTGAGTATCCTTAGCTGTATCCCATCTAGACTTCTAGATGGTCTAGATGGGAAACAGCTGAGGATACTTACATCAATATGGCATAATTTTTGTGACACTGTACAACAAATTATATTTTTACATTACCGTGAGGTTTGGGTTTAGGGTTGAGGTAGGGGTAGATGTTAATAAAAAACAATTAATACGTAATTTAATAAATAATATTAATACTTCTCGTTAACTTCCGATCACAGCTGTATCCCTTCTAGCAACAACCACAGGAGATCTGAGCTGCTAGATTTATGTCATATTTATTCATAATTGTCTGCCAAAATACAGTTAAGCAACTGTTTATCTGGAAGAGCGCAATAGAGAAAATGCTCTAGTAACACAAACAGTGTGTATCTTCAAACAAAGCACAATGTACAGTTATATTAAAAAATAGTTATTATTGCCATTTTTGTAGACATCTTTGTAGACATTCGTGTGTATTTTACAAACCTTAAATGGTATGTTTTGCTGGTAGTGATGTGTATTTGAATGTCTGAATATCACCGGTGTGATCGCGCGCTTCAGGGACCAACCAAGGCTAATCACACTAGTGTGATCGTTCGTGTGAAAGTGTTAAGAGAAAAAGGACACATGATATTATCACCATGCCTGAATTGATTTAGGGGTGAGTGCCACAGTGGTTCAGTGGTTAGCACTGTCGGCTGGTTCGAGTTCACAGCAAGAAGGTCAGCGGTTCGAGTCTCAGTAACATTTTAACATCTAACAACATCTAATGGCAGGAAGGGCATGCTGGAATAGTTGGCAGTTTATTCCGCTGTGGCGACCTCTGAAATAGAGACTAAGCTGAAGGAAAATGAATTAATTAATGATTTAGGGGTATAAAAAAAACACCTGCCAATAGCCTAAAGGTCGTTTTTGCACAGATGACTTTTCAATGTGTAGTACAAATTTGCTTTATGTTTGGTACTGTCTAACTTCAAATGTTGTGGTTAGTATTAACTTTAGGGTTAATCTAAAACAACAGGGTGTATGGAAATGTAAAACATCCAAAAATGTAATCAATTCACTTTTAATTCCACAGGCAATAGATATCCATACACATATTTTATCCATATTGCATTACAAAAAATGCTGGATGGCAACGCTCATTAAAAAACACATTGTATGTGCTTCAAACAGAGCTCCAGAGCTTCAGCTCCAAGAAGTTGGCGTGCAATCCAAATGTTGCAGATTCAATATGGGGTTTTAGGTAGAGGGTTGTGAATACTCTTATTCACCCTCAATACCATGGCTGAGGTTTATCTCTTAAGTAAAGTGTCTGCTAAATAAAACGTTAAAAAAATAACTAAATGATTGCATTTTATTTGTCAGTGTGACCTAAGTTTGCAACATGCTGCACCGGTGTGACAACCAATTATCTAACTGATACAGGGCTCAAAATTGCGACCACTTTGGTCGCATATGCAGCCGAAATTTAACCTATGCGACTTAATAATATATTTGGGAGCATTTGTGCGACTCCATATAATGGTTGTAGTGTGACCTGTTTAGATTTTTTTCTAAAAACGTGCTTAATAGGTCTTCCCTGCCCCCATATTAGTTCATATTAGCTGTTAATCAATCAAGGCTTTCCGCTGTCAGATGACAAGGAGCTTTTGTGACTGCAGGAATGCAAACTGCTAAAAAGTACACAGGTTTGCAAACCACACCTAAAGTTACAAATATTGTCGCGGATGACAGCGATCATGTGGTGAATACTGATCAGCTAGCCGAGATCAATAGAGTGTTTTCGGAGAAAGTGGCCAAATCTTGATGCGTTGCATTCACTGTGTGTTCAGCGCAAATGTCCGCTAAATGTAAAATCTAACACTTTACACATCATTGCCAAAGAAGCTTGCCTTTACTAAGTTTGAACTGAATCTGCGCTCATAACAAAGAGCAAAATTGCGCTGGTGGTCATCGCAAGAATTCTCAATAATAGACCGGCTGCCTCGCCTGCTTTTTTCCACAAACACAGAAAACTGTAAATCAGCTCATAACGAGACTGAGCATTTACAAAGACACAAACCGAAACCAAAACTTAAAAAAAAAGGTAGAAGTGAGACCTTTCTTACTTTCTTTTGTCCATTCTTTCTTGAGATGTATATTATTTTTCTATTTAGTTACTGATGACTGCTTTGCAGCTCAGCCTTGAATTTAATGATTTATTATAATCTTTTGTTTGTTTTGTAGCACAAATATTATTTATTAAATTGACATGCATTTAAAAACATTAGTGCAAAAAAATATTTTTTACTGCAATGCTTCATTTTTGTTTGATGCAAACTATAAATTTCTTTTTCATGAAGAAACAGTAGGACTTTACTGCAACTTTTACTTTAAAGCAGATAACTCACATTCAAGCAGCATGATAATGACAAATGTAATTCATTGTTAGTATTATTGTAATCATCGTCATCAGTCATATTTTTATAATTATTAGACATTAATTTTGGAATTATTGCACAAAAATCAATGTCATTAAAGAATTAGTTAGATAGTTGTTTCTGGTTTTTGTTAGTCCTAATTCATGTAGTTTTCAAATACAATAAACCCCTAATATACAATTTGCTGTAGTGCTCATTCATTTTTGGTGGGTGCTCCTAAATTCTTTCTGGTGCTCCTAATTTTTTTCTGGTGCTCCTGCTCCTAAATATTTGAAGTTGGGAGCACCGGTGCTACCAAGTAAAAAAGTTAATTTCGAGCCCTGTGTTACCAAGTGTTACCATATTTTTCTGAATGACAAAATTAAACATGACAAACAGGCCAAAAGCTAAATGAAATAGCACTATTCTTCTGAACCCTGCACTGCATGGTTTGTGGTTGTTTGAAAAGACAAATGTTTCCTTCATTGAGCAGCTGCAAGTGTATAAAGTTTATAAGAGTAGAGCTACAGTATTTGCTTCTCCTTTTGGAGCATTTCTTATTTAGTAAGTCTCATATAAGGCACTAAACAGAACTGCGAGATCAGGTGAGGAGTGTGTTATTTCAGAAAAAAACAAAACAGAAATTTCATGATAGTTTAAAGATAAATCTGAGCTGTTATTTTTATCATCACTGATCTGAAAAACGGCAGAAATGTTATGTAAAAAGGATACAGAATGCAATACCTTACTAAATTATTTCCAGTTTGTGCAATGCAAACACACCAAAAGATGTGCATGTCAGCCAATAGTTCTAGGAACTATGAGAAAATGTTCCTCCAGTGCAAAATACCCCATAAATGACAAACCAAAACGAATATAAAGCCTAAAAAAAGCTTTTCTGGGGGACCTTGCTTGAGTAATTCATGAACTTTGCCTAGACAGAATAAAAGTGATGAAACCAAAAACCAAATGGGAACAGAACAAGGGTGAAAAAGAACAAATCCCAGTGGGGCTCCAGTTGTAAGCAAGCACTGTAAACAACTGAGCAATTCCAGCTTACCTGCCATAAATTGTGATCAACAAATATGGGAAACAGCTGGAATATGAGATAAAATACAAATCCATTGCTTTTTCACTGACTAAACTCTCCACTCACAGATGGTAAGGTATGCACCGACATGCTCAAGTGTGTAACCCCAGGCTCAAATACAGCTTGCTGATATCACTGCTATTTATTAACACTATGTTTGTCACCAGGGGAATCCCACAGAGATTTCTTGACCTGACTTTGACCCGTTTATTTATTTAAACAGACCTGTATGTAGTCCTGTCATGATATCTATTTTTTGTCTTACGATATATTGTATTACAATATATTGTGATAAATTATATTATTGTCATTATAAGGCCATTTGATGTCACTCATTATATAATGATGATAAATGTACACTATATATATATATATATATATATATATAAATGCATAATTTAAGTACACTCTTCCAAAGAACAAAAAATATTTTAGTCCTAAGAATATTTCATTTAATTAGTCATTTTAGCTATTTAAAAATTAGCCAATGGAACCAGAATGGGAAAACGTACATCCTTAACAAATAAGTAATAATAAATGTTAACAAAAATAGTGCGAGGTAAAACGTAACAGAGGCTGTGATATCTGCTACCAGATATATTTTCAGTTGTCAGGCACTCACATGAACATATACTATATGTATAGTAAATACCATACAGTTTTTTTAACCACACTGACACTGACACCTCCAATAGAAATAGAGATGTTGCACAATCAGATAAAATGTTGCTAGAGTTGGTTTTTATGTATGGGCGCTATATATTGCATCACCAAAAATGATTGAGCTCATGTCCATGTGTTGTGCGATAAGTCGATATTATATTGATTATTGTGACTGGCCTACCTGTATGGAATGTAAGCTTTGTTGAAATTTATTTGTTACATTAGTTTGGGTGAACACAATTTTTTTTAAATGATGAATTTCCGATAAAAACAAGATAAACACACAAAAAAAGTACCGTGCTGCAAAACATTTCATAATAAATTGATGTTTTCACTACATTATTTCCCAGTTGTTCTTTCTTTCCCAGTTGTTTTATTGGGGTAAAATGACATTTGATGCCCATCTTTTTTGTGAGCACTCAGGATTTGTAAATAGCTTAATTGTAGTATAATAATTATATTATTCACTTGAGTAATCATGTTTAATACACACAGTCTTATTATCGACCAAAATAATTGTGATTATTATATTTTGCCCTAGAAGAACTCAAGAAGCCTAATTGTTAGTAATAAAACTGGTTGAGGATGTATACTCTAAGCCTTGTGTAAATTGTATAGCCAGTCATCAAATGCATTTTATACAATAAACCCCTTATTTTTACTTAATATATAGAAAAGCATTAGATGCAAATTAATTTTCCTAAAACATACACTTAATAAAAAATGGTGCAGCGAACTACATTTAGTTAATCTGCATAATACAGTAAAAATAACATGAGTTTAGATCCGGCCAATGGCTTATTGGGGGAGTATTTAGGGAAACGTGTGATAATTTGTGCCTTTAAATCGCCTTATTCTACATGAAGCACAATTTTTCTGTGATCAAAATGAATGATCCTTCAACTTTTTCTTGCCATTAATGGATCTAAATAGCATTAAAACACATGTAGTTCCATGTAACACTTTCAAGTAAAAATATGCATATTACTGCACTCAACAGCCACAAAGGCTTTGCATTTTCATCTGTAGGGCTATTAATTCTCCAAATCCTTTAACCCATGACAAAATGTTCTGAGTACAATTGGATATAACTACCACAGTAGTTATGATATAACAAGCTTTACTCTCCTCTCTTCTCCAACACCACCACCATCATCTGGGGCACTGTACACTGATTTAGTGGCAAGAACTAAGTATCATAGAATGAACATTAAAATACACAAAACAGCTGATTTATAGTTGCAATTTATCCAGTATTAACTATATTAAGAACAATCACATTCACTAGTTGCAGTGAGTTGTTTTGACAGTTTAACCTCAGCACTGAATATTCACTGAATAGTGTCACTTCAGCATTATCACTAATTTATTACTTACTAATAAGGTTTAATCACAAAACTGTAAAATTATGCTCATTCCAGCTCTCAGAATAAAATGTGTCAAAACAGTCCCAGTCTGTCCCAGATATTTTCATACTGTTATATAACAGCTTAGTTTGACAATAGCATTTAGTGGCTTTTGGCATTTTATTCACTTGTAGGAGCTTGAATGTTAACTTCATCGCAGCCTTTTAAACTGTCTGTCTGTTATGAATATAAACGGGTGAAGTTTATGATCAACCATATAAGCTTTCAAAACCAACTCAACAGTTAAAAGTAATGAATGTTTTTAACTTTAGTCAGCACGTCAGACTAGCTGACAGGGGTTATATAAACGCTAACAAAACTCAACTGTAAATATGAGAACTTGATATTAGGATATCACCAAAAAACGATATATTCTTTCTGTAGATACAGTGTGAAACGAGATACGACAATGAACAGCAACCATGCAAAGCTTGGTTTTAGCAAGCTAACGTTGTTCAATAACGATGCGCGCATTTTAGTTGTGACTGTCAGGGAAATAAATTGCTTTAGTGACGAATAAAACATCAATTGATGTCTGTCAGAAAACTAAATAACACATTAATATTCTAAACCAGTATTTAAAAACCCATGTGAAGAGAAAACAACACTCGCTGGCTGTTCTTTGCAGTTAGCAACGTTAGCCGCACAGTTAGGTCGTAACGTAACGTTTATGTGAATGTGTCTCAAAAACTAAGCGTCTACCTAGCGTTAGGCACCTTGCTTTTAAAGAGGGTTTGTTGCCGAATGAGCGACATGACGCACAAAATGCCATCTCGGTGGGCATCTCACAATGTTTTAAACACAATCATGGTTATGTACCTTGGTATGGTGATGCATTTGGTGTTGATATTCTGGGTGGTGATGGCCTTCTCCAACTCCTCCAGCTGTCCGGTCTTCTTCAACTTCTTCACCAGACTCTTCACCGCCTTCTCGCACCATTTCTCCTCCTGTCCGTTCTGCTCGCCCTTCTTCCAGCCAAGCAGCCTCTTCACGATCGGGGGCGTGAAAGGCAATATAGACATCTTTAGTTGATCAGAAACAGCTACGAATATATTCCTTATCAGAGGATTGGAGGCTCTATGATTGCGTCGATAGACCTGTTATTTTTTTTCCAGATAAAAATAAAAAAAGAAAGTTCTTTATGTCCACGAAAGTCACATCGCATGTGTGTGAGAGATGTTCAGGGGCTCAGGGCTGTGGAGAGTGAACGGTACTCGGATGATATTCGGCGAGACCCAGCGCTGTCTGGACCCGCCCCTCCTCCTCCTCCTCCTCCTCCTCCTCCTCCTCCTCCGCTTTCTCTGTAGTTCAGACTTTTTATTAGATGTAATAAAAATAACATTTAAAAAAAATAGTTCAAAATACACAAATAGTCAAATAATATATGTGTCTAACATTTTTTGTGTGTCATGTAGTCAATTTGGGAAGAAAAAGTGACACAGAATGATCTAAATGTAGCCTACTTCTTTTTTGTAAGCTTCATCATATTATATTATATTTTAGTATCATAATCAGCATATTATATAACTTATATATTTATCTCTATATATTATGTATTAAAAGTGTTAATATTACTCATGTTATTGTTGTCTTCTAGCAATTTAAATTTTAAAAACAGTCATACAAAAAATCCATATTCCTTATTCACGTTTTTATGTTATGTTATTTTAAGAAATGTTAGCGCTGTCATTTTTAGCATATATTGTAACCCAGGCATATATTATATTATATTATATTATATTATATTATATTATATTATATTAATTATATTATATTATATTATATTATATTATATTATATTATATTATATTATATTAAAAGTGCTGATATTAAACATTTTATAATCATCTTCTAGCAATATAAGCCTTAAAAAAAGAGTCATACTAAAAATCCGTATCCCTTATTCACATATTTTGTTACGTTATGTGATGTTATAGCGCTGTCATTTTTAATATCAGGCATAAAAACATTCATATAGAAAAACATATCCCTTATGCTCTTCCCCTGTTTATTTTACAATTTTATCTTGTATTATATTATGTTAAATCAAAAATCAAACTTCACTGAAACCATTGCTACATTGCTGAGGATCTAGACTTCTGAGAGACACGTCACTATTTAGATGTCTGAAGTTTTTGTACAATGGCTCTAGACTGCAGACAGGAGGGAGGGGACGGGGCCGAGACTCCTCTGTGTACTTGCATTCAGGCCTGTTGCAGCTTGCCCTCTGCAAGCACATACTGGAAATGTCCCGAATCAGTTCATGTTCATTCAGAAGCAGAACATCAATTCAGGCCAGCTGGAGCGAGTACAAGGGCTCCGGGTCCAGAGAAATCCATCTCTGTCAGACTCTCTCCTCTGTGATGCATTAATCAAGACATTAATGTTTATGTTTTGTTACCTAAAACAATAAAAAGACACATTTTATCACAATCACTGAGCAAGGATGAATAGGGTTAAAAAAGACTAATAAGACTTTCTAAAATATTATGTTTAAAATATGCAAATTATGTATTATGCCAATAAGGCATATCTTTCAGTGACAAAAATCTCCCAATCTACACTGAGAAGTCCCAATCTACACTGTTAGACATTTTATTGTACTTTTACAGTATTTTATTGTACTTTTACAGTAACTTACTGGTACCACTGCAATTTACCGCAACTCCCCCTTTACAGCAACTAAAATGTGTTTTACAGTAGCAGGGCCCTTTACAGCAGTTTCATTTTACAATAAAATAGCCTTACCGCAAATTATTTTTAAAATGCCATTTACCACATTTTTATTTTACAGTGTGAACATTTTTACAGTACTTTTACTGTAAGTTCTTTTCATTTCACACTAGCAGTACAAGACCTTTGCTTTTAGTGTTTGTTATTGAACTTAATTAATTTCATACAAGTGACAAGATCATGTACAACAGTATTTTTTATTATTCATTGTTATTATATCTATTTTAAATGGTTTGCAAAAGTAGTTTTCATTCATCAATCTATTTTAAATATGTTTTGTGATAGACGATTTCATGAGCTGTCTCATTTTTGTCATCAACTACAGCTAAAGTACATTTTACAGTAGAATACAGCAAATTCCTTAGTTTTAAAAGTAATGCAATGCATATTACAGTAGGGAACTAAAGAATGCATGTGGAATTTTACTGGACGTTTTGGAAGCAAAGTCTGTCTGTCCGTCTGTCTGTCTGTCTGTCTGTCTGTCTGTCTGTCTGTCTGTCTGTCTATCTATCTATCTATCTTAAACTTTTAAAGAGGAGGTTTGGAGAATGTCTTTCTATCCGTCCCTAATTCAAAAACAAGATTTTTGTAGAATAAAATGTTGTAATTATTTATGGTCACTGTAAAAACCTTCAGAATACAAAAATGAACAAAACTGTGCAGTTTAGTGCAGTTAAAGTGAAAATTTATGGCTCAGTGCAGGAAGAAACTCATTCTGAAAATAGGGTTTTAAAACCATGTACAGTAATTAAAATCTACAGACACTAACTGAAACATACAATAAAAGAATCACTTAAAGGTGAATTTCAGATGTTTTCTTTAAAGGGCACCTATCATGAAAATAAACTTTGGTAAGCTGTTTGGACAGAACTGTGTGTATATAGTGTGTCCACAGTCATATTGAAGAGATATGAACACAATAAGTCTCTTTTTTTAAATTTCCTGATGTTAAAATAGGATCCAAATCCCTCCCATTTTGAGGCCCACCACAACGTGACGTAAGAGTGCGGTTTCCCTGTCCACTGAATTGATTGCCAGCTGTGTATTAACATATCTCCATAGTAACTTGTATAGTCATATAAACAAGACAGGACGTGTGCAAAAGAAACTTGGATTAAAAGATCTGTTCAGCTCTCTGTGATCATCAGTCATTATCAAATGTGATCAAGAATAAGTTTTACAAGTTTAAAACGTTTTTAAAACAGTGCATGTTTGTAATGAATTGCAGCGATTTACTTCAGCTTTACTTATCACCACAGCCACATATCAGTACAATTATAGAAGAATGTGCTTCAATTCTGGTTTGTGGACATTAAATCAGGTTTACTTTGTACATTAACATAATGGATATTCTTACAGCAGTGGATATTACAGTTTTTCTCAGTGGCTTTGGTGCACCTCTCACAACACTATTTACATTTGCACAACAGTTAATGCATTTCTCAAAACAATTAGTACAAACTGCAAAACCTAGTGGACAACCTGCAAAAGCGTGTCACTTGCTAAAAATGGATAGCTTATTCCTCAAAAGCAAGTATTCATGTCAATGAAAGTGTCAGTGTCATCAAGATGAAAAGTCCTGACACCATTGTTTATGAACAAGATAGTCAAATGGCTTTGTCATGTTTTCATTATGACAGTTTACTCTACATTTTTTTCAATGCAAAAAAGTCAGATTTTGGTGACACTTCCTGAAAATGCTCAAGACAGCACTATATACTATTTGCACAGCCATTTGAAAACTACAGTAAAGTTAGACATCACTGCATTTAG
This sequence comes from Danio tinwini, assembly GCA_903798205.1. Lineage (NCBI taxonomy): Eukaryota > Metazoa > Chordata > Actinopteri > Cypriniformes > Danionidae > Danio > Danio tinwini. The sequence goes on along the minus strand of CAIGQZ010032545.1, from coordinate 13,272,166 downwards.
GGAGGTATCTGAGTACAAGACACTGAATATGTATGTTTCACATTTTCACTGCATATGCTCTTTGCTATTCTAATTTATTCACAGCATTGTGCAAAAGAATAAATACACCCTTATTTACAACAAACATAAACTTCCTTTGGGTAGATCTGTGCACAACTGTAAACAATACTGCAGTACATATTGGAACTGAACCTACAACATACACAGGTCTGTAAATCATTCATCAAATTGTTCAATTTAGAAGACATTTTCAGGAAAAAAAGATTTTAAAGATTTTATCAAATTAGCTTGACAGATTTTAACAACTAGTTCAACATTTTTGTATGTAATGACTGTAATGAAATGAGGACTATTAGTTTTATATGGAATGACTATTCAGCATCCACAAGTTTAGTTAATTTTGACATGACATAAGCAAATGATAATGTTACAAACAGCAGAGAGTTGTATGAAAGCAATTGATGCATGTCCAAAAGCATTTGCAATTTGCTGGAAGGAATGAGAAACTGCTATTATGATGTGCACACATGACTAATTCTTTTGAGAAATGCATGAACTGTTGTGCAAATGTAAATATTGTTGTGAGAAATGCACCAAAGCGACTGAGGAAAACTGTAACGTGTATCCTGTCACATTTGTGTGCAAAAACAGTGCAAAGTGTGTGTGAACTTTGTAACAACATTGTGTGCGACTCATCGACTCTCATTAACTCCACAACAAATACATAAAATAATCATTGGTAAAGTTCTTACTGTAGTATTTCTCACAAACATTATGTGAGACCTGCTTCCTTCATGTCTGTCACTGTGCTGTTTATCTGACGCAGCCAAGGTGGAGATTGAGGCACACTCTGACAGGCACGTGGGAACAGTGGACGTGGAGAACTAGTATTAAAGACACAGGCAACAAAAACAACATTGTGTTCAGAGCAAAAAAATCCAATATTTTGTAATATATAATAAATAATCTGATGGGTGTTTTGAGCTGAAACTTTACAGACACATTCTGGATACACAAAAGACTTATCTTAACTCTTAAAATCAAATAGGTGCCCTTTAAATCAAGCAAAAATTAAAAAATCCAAAATCTAAAATTGGTATTTGCATGCAATGTCTTGACTTAAACAACACCTGCTCCAAAAAACTCAAATAACTGCAACTGGAATTACATAATTCTTTCAACATTTATTTAGTAAAATCAAATATTAAGCAAGACTGAATTCCCTGAGAATGTTGCCTTATTACCCACCCGGGAAAATGTAAATCACGTTTTAAGAGATAAGCGTGCAGACTGCCATAGTAAAGAGAAAAGGCATCTGAAGTGTCGACACATTCCCTTTTTTTACAACATGCAATGTAAAGTCTTAAAATAGAGGAGTCCTGCCAGGCTCAGTCTTTGATCTCCCCAATAAAAGTGCTTTAATTTCACCTTGAATGCATGCTGGGGAAACGGTTAAGGTGACTGGGCTGTGGGTATTTTGATCTGTTTGTGGACTGTTATTCATATGTGCTGAACATCATCCCCCTCCCTCTGGGCACATTTGTGCTTATGATATAAATAACTCTACCCAGAGGCCCACACTGATAGCCCCCTTTTCATTTTATCTATTTTTATCTTACCATCAATGGACAGCATGTAATAAATTCACGTTGCACGACTCTGGCATGGTTTCAGACTGTCAGGCCTAATTAGAAACTGTCAAGTCAAATAATTTTTCACTATAATCAGAAGATTTTAATTATACATTTTTACTGCTTCATTGTCATGCCTTAAAATAAGAAACGCTCAGAAAATACAATATTATATTATATTATATTATATTATATTATATTATATTATATTAT
>CAIGQZ010032545.1:13251931-13269223 GCA_903798205.1 Danio tinwini | reverse complement strand
TATTCTATTCTATTCTATTCTATTCTATTCTATTCTATTCTATTCTATTCTATTCTATTCTATTCTATTCTATATTGTTTAGCAGTTTTTAAAATAAAAAATATTGATATAAAAAACTCATATATGTGTAATTCTTTATATTTTACATTTTTTTATTAACAATATACTTTTATTATATATTTTTATAACAATATACAAAATTAAAATCCCCAAAAATTGTCTACATTTACTTCTATAATCTACATTATTGTTTTAAAAAAAACTATAGGGAGAAGTTAAAAATATGATTCCTCCTAATTGTCTTTAAAACATAAATTCTAATAACATTACATAACATTTAATAAGGCGACACAGTGGCGCAGTAGGTAGTGCTGTCGCCTCACAGCAAGAATGTCGCTGGGTTGCAGGTTCGAACCTCGGCTGGGCTGGGTCAGTTGGCGTTCGTGTGGGTTTCCTCCGGGTGTTTCGGTACAGGTGAATTGGGTAAGCTAAAACTGTCCGTAGTGAACAAGTGTGTGGATAATTCCCAGAGATGGGTTGCGACTGGAAGGGCATCCGCTGCGTAAAACCCCAGATTAATAAAGGGACTAAGCTGACAAGAAAATGAATGAAAATTTAATAAGATTTTGTTTTACAATCCTATTCATTCAAATGTTTTGGGTCAGTATGATTTTCTTTTAATCTCCAAAATATTTGCCATCTTCTATTTTACACTCCTAAACTGCATTTATTTAATAAAAATACAGCACAAACATGCTGTGTAATATTATACTATTATGTTAATATAATATATTATGCAAAAATACACTTCTGTCATGCCGTCAGAAAACATGCTAACATTCTGAATTGATGCTGAAGAAACAATGTTTAAAAAAGTTAAAGCTGCTTAATATTTTGTGAAAAAAGTACATTTTGATACACTTGTTGATCAATAAAAAACTCTTTACACTCTTCAGTGTCAAGCTTCATCAATTTAAAGTCATTAACACTGATTAAAGTAAAAACACTGATTTCTTTACAAAACACTATTGTTGAGATCAGCTGAGATGCTTGTCTCTTTCAGAATTCAAAAACAGAAATCTTTTTGATTTTTTTAAACACATTATTAATTAAATTTTGTGATCAGCATAAACCATTCTTGCTAAATAAAAGCATTAACTTATATCAAACCTTCCTGACCCCAAAGCCTTGAACAGAACTGTTTTTCCATTGTATCTGAATTAGACAATTTGTACCATCAAGTTCAAGTGTTTTTGTTGAGGAATTGGCGTGTGCTGCTGTGCACCGTCAGCCTCGACCCCGCACAAACCCAGCACCTGTTTCTACCCCGGGGACTTCACCAGGACAGCTGGTACAGAGCTGCGTGTGTGTGTGTGTGTGTGCGGCAGATGGGCTGAGTCTGAGTCTCAGGTCCATGTCCAGAGTGAAAGATAGCTGAGCACAAAAGGCAAAGTGGACGGCCGAGTGAGTAATGACCGCAGACAATCCGATGGATAACAATGGCATTGTGCAAGACTCCACACCGGGAACATGGGAAGCAGTCCGGATTTGAGGGGGAGAAGGAGGATCAGCTGGACTTTACACAATGGTGTGAATGGGAGGGGGCCAAGGATTATGAGGCTTTTGTGTAACCACAATAAAACTTAATAACACTGATGGAAACCTAAAAGTGATTGTGTGCTTTACTGCGAATTATTAGATCTGAGGTTTTCTTGTGATTGCCATCCATCATCGGTATAAAATAATCTCACAAACAATTAATAGCTTGGATTGGATGCACAGGTTTGTTTTGATATACAGGTTTGAAAAGCAAAGTTCACCTAAAAAATTAAAATGTAATTATTTTCTCAGCTTTGAGTTATTCAAAACCTTTAAGGATTTATTTTTGCTCCCCCCCACCTCCCCGTTGAACACAAAAGAAGATATTTTGAAGAATGCTAGAAGATATTGACTTCCATAAAAATACTTTAAAAAGGCTTCTTTAAAACATCTTTTTTTGTGTTCATCAAGAGAAAAAAAACTCATCAAGCACTGAATATATAATGACACAACTGTAATATCTGGGTGAACTGTCCCTTTAATTAATAATTACACCTATCCTTGAGCAGTAAGCCAGCAGGGTGTCATCGTAAACTTATAACTGTTGACCATATGAATTAATCGTGTAAAAAAATCTGGGGCAGCTTCAGTTTTGTCTGAGCTTTTTCCCCACAAACCCCCATGCCATATCATTCTCCCCTGACCCCATAATAAACCCATCAGACACTCTCCTCCATCAAACACACTCCCTCCCCACAGTCTGTTCAAAAACAAATCAGATCTCTTCTTCTTTACTCAACGATAAGAAGCTTTTTCTTAAGCTTTCTGCTGTCTGAGTTCCATCGACTATAACAATATGTCTCAATAATAACTTGATTTTATTCAGTTTGTTGATTATATACTTTGTTAATGAATTGTTTAACACTGCAAAAACACTGAATTTATAGACATAATGGGAAAGACACCTAAAATAATAAAAATATTTTTGCTGCTTGTTCAAACTACTTTTCAAAATGAGCTGAATCCACACAATTCCTTAGGTGTTTTTGGGACAACTTGATTGTATTATGTTTATTCCACCTAAAATTTTAAAAACAATTAAGTTAACGTAATTGATTTGTGTTGGGATAACAAGAAGGAACTGTGTGGAACACAACATTTTTTACAGTGCACTTTATCTTAATTATTTTAAAATGTTTTTTTTTTTTTTAATGGAGATTTAATTGAAAAAGGATTGAATATGTTACCTACAGTAAAAAAATATATATTTAAAGATGATTTCTTAGGTTTACAAATTTTTTTAAGTTCTTGTAAACTATTTATTTGGGCTGAATTTAAACAAACAAATTAAGTTGAATAATAAATTAAATTTGTTGGTTTAAATTCAACACATTTAAATAGTTTGCAACAATTTTGCAGACATGCTTTTTTTTTAAGTGGTAATCCTTTGAAAATGTATTATGCAAAGAGCTGGATTAAGATCTATATCTTCATTTTTGTAAAGCATTTCCCCCTTGAGGAACAAGTCATCCCGTTGCAAAGCACTCCTTGAGAAACAGCTATCCTGTTAAAAATAGAAATATATCTCCATCTAGTGTTCAATTATAACATTGCAATATTTTGTATATTAATTATTCTTTTTTTCCATTTTTTTTAACAAGAAATAAACTACGTTTTAATGTCTTATATGCTTTATGGCTGTAAAAAATTATTTTCATTAATGTAATAATGTATTGACACACACTAACCAAATACACTTCATTGAATGTATACATAGACATAGTTTAAATGCAGATTTATTTATAAATACTTAAACTGCTAAAAGCTATTAGTTAGTTAGTGAAAGTTACTGGTAACTAATATAGTTATGGTAATTGATAATATTTACTTTTTCGAATTTGATTGTGATGCATGTGCACCTTTTGCAAAATGGCTTTTAAACAATAATTATTGTGAAAAGGGCTATACAAATGAACTTGAATTGAATTGAATTGAACCTTCAAAGGTTTGGGGCCAGTAAGATTGTTTTAAAGATATGTAAGTACTTTTACAATTTTCAGTTCTTTTTAACTTTCTTTTCTTCAATAAATGCATGCTGACAAACAAATTACAGCTTTGCCATCAGAATTAACTTCAATATATATATAAAAAAACAGTGTATTATAAATGCATTGATGTACAATATTGTGTAGTTATTTAGTGTTGAGTGGGTTTTGTCCTCATTTTTGATATGCTTCGATGGTTTAGTTGTCAGCAACGGTGTTTGATACTTTTAAATGTTTTAGCTTGTCTGTTTAAGTTGTCTGTTTTCATCATTAGTGTATTGGTTTGCTGTTTGTCAGTTGGGTATAGCTTGAATGTTGTGAGTTTAATTATTAACTGCTGCTGTGTATGTTTTAGGCCTGCATTATTGGAAAAATCTGACATTGCAATATTTTGTATTTCTGCAATATACATGTGACATGAATATAGCTTTACTTGGAAAGAATTCTTCGTTTTAGATTGATTTGGGGTGATTTTGCAGAGTCTCGAATAATATATAACAACAAGCATATAAATTCAATATAGCAATGATAAAGTTAATTATAGATTTCTGGGCAATATTCAGGTACAGAAATCGTCTTCAGTGTAGATTATGTAATCTTTATTAAAGTTACAAACATTATAATTTCTTGTTGCTGGATGATTTAAAAGCCTTAAAGAGATGGTTCACTCAAAAATGAAAATTTACTCACCCTTCACTTGTTTCAAATGTTTATGACTTATTAAATATCTTCTTTTGTGTTTAATATAATAAAGAAACATTTAAAGTTTGAGTAAAAACTAATTTTAGTCTCTTTAAAAACACATGCAGATTATAAACTTTTACGCCATTATAATTGCACTGACTATAATCAACTATAATCCCATATCCTGCGATGTAACCACTTCGGATGCACACATTGATATAGATGCTGAAACGGTACCTTGCTACCTACTGCTTTTAAGTACTGTATTTTACAATTTTTTTTACAATTCTCAAAAACATGTCAAATATGTTTGTAAAATAATATAAAGCCCAATTTGCAATACCACAAATAGTGTTTAAAGGGATAGTTTACTCGAAAATAAACATTTAATCACTCTTGTTTTAAACGTTTATGAGTTATTAAAATATCTTCTTTTTGTGTTCAACATAAAAAAGAAACAATTAAATTGTGAGTAAATAGCAATTTTACAAATTTTTGGGTAAACTATCTCTATAAAAAAGTATGCAGATGATAAACTTTTACTCCATTATAATTAAACTCTGCACTGATTAGGCTATAATCAACTATAATCCCATATGCTGCGATGTGACTATGGCAGATGCACACATTGCGATATCGATGCTGGATTGATATATTGTGCAGCCCTAGTATGTTTACTTCATCCTTGCTACCACTTTTTTAAAGGGGTGGTCCAAAGTGTATTTTTAAGGCTTGATTGTGTTTGTAAAATGCAAAGCAATGTGTGATGCTTCATTTGTAGAAAATAATTTTATTTTTTCATATATCCTTCTTTGATTAAATACAGCTACTCATTCCTCGTTCCTCCGAAAGGCCCGCTCTCAAGAGGCTCTGAGTGGTCAGCTAACATAATGTGCTGTGATTCGAGGATCAGCTTCTTGTCACCAGGAACAGCGTCAAGTCCCTACAATCACGCACTTTTGTGCAGTGTAAATGCTGAGCCAAGAGCCTGAATCAGACAAAAAATGACACAGAGGACCCAGCTGAACCTCACCTTGTTTACATCCTTGCTACAACATACCGTTAATGCAAGAAACTGTGCATACAATAGATTAATTTTAACAAATAAAAACACTTACAGGTTGTGGCTCACAATCCTCAGCTTCTTCTGTTATGGTTGGAGCTGCTCCTTCTTTGAGGAGTTTTAGCCGAATCCAGCACTGAACTGGGAGAGATTCTGGAAGTTCTCCTTTGTTAAATGCTAGAGCTATATATATAATTCTCTGGACCATAATTAAATTTAAGCTGTAAGCACTTCTCTCTTTGTGTCGTGTTCTTTGGAAGCTTAAATACAAAAACAGAAGAAGCTCTGTGGAAAAGCAGCGTTTGGACAGCATTTTAGCTTTCTCTGCTATAACATTACAGTGCCTCTGGCCATTCCTCTTTGCTGCGCTGGGTGTATGCACATGGTGAATACGCAAAACCGGAAGCATTTGTGATCTCACTAACCCGGATGTATTTTTTGTAGTCCCCAAACTTTGTTTCCTGTAGGCTTTGCTAAGCCAACTCTGTAATAGCCAATGTCTCCCTTTGCAATGAACTTTAAGCGTATTACATTTAGAGATGTTGTTTATGTTCACACATCTACATTACACATGAACTAAAGTTTAAAATATGATATCGTAGTAAACCACCCCTTTAAGTACTGTATTTTAATTAAATAATTACAATTCTCAAAAACATGTCGAATATGTTTGAAAAATAATATAAAGCCCAATTTGCAAGACCACAAATTAAGTTTAAATGGATAGTTCACTCAAAAATGAACATTTACTCTCCCTCAAATGGTTATAAACATCTGTGAGTCGTATTTTTTTCTGTTAAACACAAATGAAGATGTTTTGAAACATGTTAGAAGCCTGAAACCAATTACTTCCATAGGAAAAGCAAATACTATGCAAGTCAATTATAGATTTCCAACATTTTTCCTCATAACTTGTGTTCAAGGGCGTCACGGTGGCGCAGTGGGTAGCACAATCGCCTCCCAGCAAAAAGGTCACTGGTTCAAATCTCGGCTGGGCCAGTTGGCATTTTCTTGTGTAGTTTGAATGTTCTCCCCATGTTCGTGTGGGTTTCCCCCACAGTCCAAAGACATGTGGTATAGGTGAATTGCATAAGCTAAATTGGCCGTAGCGTATGTGTGTGAATGCAAGAGTGTATGGGTGTTTCCCAGTGTTGGGTGGCGGCTGGAAGGGCATCTGCTGCATAAAAACATATGCTGGATAAGTTGGTGATTCATTCCGCTGTGGTGAACCCTGATTAATAAAGGGACTAAGCCGAAAAGAAAATGAATGTATGAACTTGACAAGGATGAGTAAATGATGACAGAATTTTTGTTTTATTTTATAACCAAAACTTTGAAGAAACAAAATTGATAATTTCTCAATATAAATCTAGCATCAAACCTGCAACTTTTACACAAACAGTATAGCATGCTTATAATTTTAAGCAATTACTCATGACCATAAACAAAACCATTTAAAAAGACATTAACCTACTTAAATGAGTCTTCGTATGCAACAAATCAATAAGCTCCACATCAGAGCTTTTAACTCCAGAATGAATTTTCTTTCAGTCATTATCCAAATTTAATCATTAAGCGAAACCCTTCTGACAGCTTATCCTTCTACTTCCTTTGATTACGTGCCGAATGCTACTTTGAATTACTCCAGTAGGAGGAAAATACACCCTGTAGCGAAACTACCCATGATCTACTTTCACACAGTGTCTCTGAAAGCTAGAGCGCTGAACCTCATTTAATTCATGAGCCACTGTGATTCTCTCTAGGGACAGTTTAAACCTAACACCACTATTCAGATGTTAATTGTCAATGATCATGCCTATCCATCTGCAAAACAGGCCCCTTTCTCACTGTAATATCCCAGGAGATGGCTGGAAATCGTGTAAATGCATGCATCAGCTTAAGCTCAACAGTACATTTACCTTCAGGCAAGACGAGCGACTCATTGGCGTCAGTGACATTTACCATTCAAATAAAACACTGAGCACCATGATGCAATGAGACACGTTCGCTGACAAACGCACAAAGCTCAAAACAAACACAAAATTACCCAAACTAACCTAATCATTGTGAAATTACTTTCAGTGCAATCAACCCCACCTCTCCCCCCAATCGCCCCATGCTAGAAGCTGCTGTTTCCATATGCATGAAATTGCCAACGTTAAAGTGGGTTATGAAATGGGGGTAATGCTGTGGATAATTCCACTGCACACCCAGTAATGCTTTTTTTCCATTAAATTAGGGCCTGTCTCCTTACTGAAGTGGCTGTGCCTTACAGCAAGACGCTTGTAAATTGCCATTTACGCATAATTAAGCATTCCTCATGAACATTAAAACATGCTTATTTTGTAGGGCCAGTGGTTGGGGATGTCTCCTCGTGCGGTGACTAATGTCTCTGGGGTTTGTACCAGAGCTTCTTCATTGCTTATAGTCACCCGAGGGCTGTAGTAACTATCCAAAAAAACAACAACATGGATTGTGTAATTATGTTGTGGCCTAACTGTTCGATTATTAGCAAATAGCCTGTCAACGCAGGTTTAGATGTGACTCTGAATGACAAAGCAGAGATGGACTGTTATTTTGCTTTAAGATAGATTTTATGCTATAGAGACTTCTAAATGGTAATGTTGGTGGAAATAAAAGCATTACAGAAGAAACAACAATCACTAAGCAATCCCTTAAGCTATAACTACACTTTTACCCTCTCATTTATTGTTGTCTTGCATAGGCTTTTTTTCTGCATCTCTGAATTGGAAAGATATCGTGATGAAGCAGTATCTCAATAATCCTTATTTTATCATATTAATTGATGTTTAATCATGAAAGCGCATGATTAGTTTACAAAAAAAATACATTGCAGAATTGTTCTTCTGAACTATAAGAACTGCATGCTTTCTTTAATGTAATAATTTAACAGATAAACTACTCAGCAGGTTCACATAGTCATAAGACGTTAATATTAGGTTACATTTAGGTCGTGACGTCAGGTAACCAAAATTCAATGTCTAGCCAGTGTCTTAAGACAACTTTATTTTGACTTTTGATATTTGGTTGATTTTAGGTTGTGTTGAAAAGTGACCAAAATCCAACATCTTAAACCAACGTCAAATTGACTTCTAATACTGACATTTATTCGTCAGGTATGGCAACCAACATCCAATGTCTGATAGATATCATAGTGGTAGCGTCCACACAACGTCAGGCTGTAACATCATTAGACATTGATATTTGGTTGATTTTAGTTTGGATGGTAGACATTGATGTCAGCCTGACGATGGGTGCTAACCTCAACCCTCATTTCCAAACAGAGTGCAACAACCCCACAACGCTGGGGTACAATATCAATCTGACGTCATGTTTATGTCCTGTGCGTCCTGGGTACTGTTCTGCAGTTTTGAAAAAAAATACTCTTATTAGGCAAGGATGCATTAAACTGATCAAAAGTCACATTAACATTTTACATTTTTAGTCATTTAGCAGATGCTTTTGTCCAAAAGTGACTTACAATTGAGGAGGCATTCAGCGATTCAACAAAAAAAGGCAATACACACACTAAGTGCTAATTATACAAAGGAACTATTAGTGCTCAGACAATAAAGTACTAGAGTAAGGACAGGGGAGTGTTTCTTTAGAGATATGGCTTGATTGTAAGAAAGTGTCTGGAGCAAATGTGCAAAACTGGTGAAAGTGTGTTTTCTATAGGTGGTTTGTCAAGCCCACTCACCTGAGGCACACTCGTAATTGTAAAATTCATTATACATTAAATATGTATAATCTTGGTCTTTTTCAAACTGTGTCATTTTCAGACTTCTAAATTGTAATGCCACTGCAAATAAAAACATATTATATAGAACAAACAACCACTGTGAAACAGTCCTTTATGACTACACTTTCACCCTCTCATTTTATGGCTTTCATAAGACTTCCTTTTACATCATTAGACAGGAGAGAGATTCGGAATCAGCAGTGCATCAGTGAACATTATTTCATAAATTTAATCAATATAAAAATAGTTCTGACAAATTGTAGCAGGTGAAGCATTATTCCCCAATCTATAAATAATACAATATAATATATTCTATAAAATATATGCATTCAATGTTGAAAAAATAAAACAAACAAACAAACAAACACATATTTTACCTAGCACTTTAACAAGCTTGTTTGAGTTTCGTTTTTCGGTTGAACACAAAAGAAGTTATTTAAAAAAAATGTTGGAAACCTCTAACCATTGACTTTCATAGTATTTGATTACCATACCAGTTTCTAACATTACTCAATATATCTTATTTTGTGTTCAGCAGAACAAAGAACCACATAAAATACTCATTAAAGTTAAATTTTTTTTTCTGCGAACCATCCCTTTAAGCAAATTTGCCCTCTCATTTAGTATCTTTCATAAGTTTTTCATTAAACATTCGGAATCAGTGGTCCATCAGTAAACACTATTATAGCAGATGAAGTCTTATTATTCCCCAATCTATGAAGTAATATATGCATTTAATGTTGAAAAAACAAACACCACTAAAAGGATAGCAGAAAATATTCTGTCATCATTTACTTACCTAGCATTTTAACAAGCCTGATTGTTTATTTTTTTTTGTTGAACACAAAAGAAGTTATTTTGTTGGAAACCTGTAACCCCTGACTTCCATAGTATTTGTTTTTTCTACTATGTAAGTCAGTGGTTACCAGTCTCTAACATCCTTCAGTATATCTTATTTTGTGTTCAGCAGAACAGGAAAAAAATCCTAAAATAGGGAGTAATTTCAATTTTTGAGGTAAACTATCCCTTTAAGCACATTTGCAAGATTTTCTTCCACAGGACTGGATAGACATTCGGAATCAGCAGTCCATCAGTAAACATTATTTCATAAATATATTTGATATAAAATTAGTTCCGACAAATGATTGCAGATTAAGCATTATTCCGCTAACCTATAAAAAAATATGCATTCAACGTAGAAGAAACAACAACTGTTAAGCAATTCCTTCCTCTCATTTAGTATCTTTTATTAGACATCACTGGACTGCAGAGACATTCTAAAGCAGCAGCGAATCAATAATCATAGTTTTCTTAAAAAAATAAACAGCAAAACACAAAACCCAAATCAGCAAGACCCATAAAAGCAGTTGATTACTTTACAAAAGAGCCACAAAAAAGCATTTCTCCCCGAATCTGATTGATTTCCAAATCTTCAGGCAATGAAATAAAAACACAACGGCAATAAAAAAAAGTCCAATACCATTTTACGTTTAATTAACCCGACAGATCTAAACTGTTGTGCGTCGTCCTATTGCATATCACAATGATTTTGGTGTCTATAAAGCACGCCAGACTAATTACATCCCTCTCTGCTGATCCTACCGACTTCTTTTATCCACCAAAATCAATATTATCTCTTCTTCGCTTAACCGAGAAGTTATTTACAAAGTGAGCAGCTTTGAAAATATAGATTTTTTTCCTCCAAGCGTATTTAAACTTCTTTTAATGCAGCTGGAGAGAAGGCGCTCGTGCAGAGCATTAATTTACTTTTTATGAGCGCATTTGTTCCTCTTCCCTGCTGAAAAGGAGGACGATGACCTTTTGATGCTCAGCCCACCGCCGCTCTTCTCTTTACGGGCGGTTTGCTCTTGCCTTCATCTCGCTCCTCCAACAGAGCAATGAGCAGTCAGTGGTATTTCCTGACATGATATGTGCCTGCGAGCGTGTAGTTACATGTGTGTGAGAGCATGTGTGTTTGCATGTCGGGGTCAGAGGTTGAACGTCGGTGCCTGGAGAAAAAGTAGCTCGAGGTTGAGAGCACTTTAACTGGTTATTGCAACGCTGCTGTTTATTTTAGCAAGAGGCCTGTAAAACCCGGCTGGTTTGGACTGTGATGTATGTGGATATAGCGAAGCTGCGTGAGATCTTGCGACAGGGGGAGAAGCAAAGAAAAAATAAAGTGGCTTTATTTTTCCATTTCCAACTTTATCCTGTTTGTTCGTTTTTTTTGCATAGCCTGAGAGTTTGTGTGTGTGTGTGTGTGTGTGTGTGTTTGCGCGTGCTTGTTTTGTCTCATTACACGCAGACTGCATAGCTGCGATGGATATGCTCTCGCTTCCATATGTAAACCATTTCCACCCTCCTTTCCTTAAAAGCCTGGCCTCATTAGCGCAGGCTTTATGACACGGCTCTACCTAAATGCCACAGATTTTTCCATTCCTGTCCTCAGCCCCCAAAATGCACACTGGCAAGGCTAAAACTCACAAGGCTTTACAGGAGAGAAAGCTGGAACACTTGTACATGTTTTAATACACATTGTATATGTACATGCAATTTATTACCTGTCAGTATTGTTAACCATGTGTACACATTGAAATAAATTGGCAACAAAGGAAGAATTTTATTTATTTATTTATTTATTTATTTATTTATTTATTTATTTATTTATTTATTTATTTACTTATTTTATTTATTTATTTATTTATTTATTTATTTATTTACTTATTTTAATTAAATTAAATTATTTAACCAGAGTAGTCCCATTGAGATACAACATCTCTTTTACAAGGTAGAGGACAGTCAAGGTCAAGACAGTCAGCACAGGACAGTTACAAAAAATAAAATAAAAAAATACGTCACAAGACATAGACACACACAAAAACAGTGTAAACCATAATCAATTGTTAAAATATGTGCACTGTTCTAAATTTACAGTCTTTAAAATATTTTTAAATATAGTGATAGATGGTACGGATTTCATGTGTAGTATATCTTGAAGCTCATTCCATACAGTACATATGGAGCATACTTAAAGAATGCAGATCAACCTAACTCAGTGTGAAGTTAGATTATATCTGCTGATCTGGTATTGCAAGTATTTGAACAGCACTTCAACAAATTAGATATACAGTGCATCAGGAAAGTATTCATAGCGCTTCACTTTTTCCACATTTCTTTATGTTACAGCCTTATTCCGAAAATTATTAATAATAATTAATAAAATTATTAATAAAAATAAAACAGCCGAAAAATCACATGTATTTACAGCCTTTGCTCAATACTTTGTTGATGCACCTTTGGCACTTACAGCCTTAAGTCTTTTTAAATATGATGCCACAAGTTTGACACACCTGTCTTTGGGAATTTTTGCCCATTCCCCTTTGCAGTACCTCTCAAGCTCTATCAGGTTGGATTGGAATCGACGGTGTACAGCCATTTACAGATCTCTCCAGAGATGTTCAATAGAATTTGAGTCTGGGCTCTGGCTGTGCCACTCAAGGACATTCACCGAGTTGTTGTAAAGCCATTGCATTGATATTTTGGAGGTGTGCTTTGGGCCATTGTCCTGCTGGAAGATGAACCGTCGCCCCAGCCCCAGGTCAAGAGCACTCTGAAGCAGGTTTTCATTCAGGATGTCTCTGTACATTGCTGCATTCATCTTTCCCTCTATCCTGTGATTATCCTGTAGTCTTCCAGTTCCTGCTGCTGAAAACATCCTTACAGCATGATGCTGCCACCACCATGCTTCACTGTTGGGATTGGTGATGAGCGGTGCCTGGTTTTCTTCAAACATAACACCTGGCATTCACTCTCAATTTTACTCACATCAGACCAAAGAATTTTGTTTCTTATGGTCTGAGAGTCCTTCAGATGCCTTTTGGCAAATTCCAGGCGGGGAGTGGCATCTGTCTGGCCACTCTACCATACAGGCGTGATTGGTGCATTGGATGGAGGCCACTGTGCTCATTGGAACTTTCAGAGCAGCAGAATTTTTTACTTTCTTTAATAATTAGACATTACTGAGATTTACATAAAAAGTCACAATTATTAGCCCTCCTGTGAAATTGTATTTATTTTTCAAGTATTTCAAATATAAGTGATTTAGAACAGAAGTTTAACAAACAAAGGATTTCTCCCATAGTGTTTCCTATTATATTTTTATTCTGGAGAAAGTCTTATTGCTTTCAGTTTGGCTGAAATAATAATAATAATAATAATAATAATAATAATAATAATAATAATAATAATAATAATAATAATAATAATTATTATTATTATTATTAAAAGTTAAATGTTAAAAAGTACTAATAAATATTAGCACTATTAACAAATTATTATTGTTTTGATTGGCTACAGAACAAACCAATGTTGTTCATTAATTTAAGTTAAATTAATTGACCAAGTTAAGCCTTTAAATTCCACTTTAAGCTGAATACTAGTATCTTGCTAAATAACAGGTAAAATATTGTGTAGTCTCATTATTGTTGTTAAAAAATAAATGATTAAAATGTGTTAAACATCACATAGAAAATATTTGACAAATAATTAATATTTCACAGGAATAATAATTCACAGGCTAATAATTTTCAACTCTGTATGTTTGCCATATGAAACCACATGCGTATTCTGATGATTCATTTATTCATTTTCTTTCAGCTTAGTCCCTTTATTGAATGAACTGGCAACTTATCCAGCATATGTTTTACACAGCGGATGTCCTTCTAGCTACAACCCAGTACTGGGAAGCACCCATACACTCTCGCATTCACACACATACACTACGGCCACTTTAGTTTATTCAATTCACTTGTACCACTTTTTTTTTGGACTGTAGGGGAAACCAGAGCACCCGGAGGAAACCCACGCCAACATAGGGAGAACATGCAAACTTCACACAGAAATGCCAACTGACCCAGCTGGGACTGGCATCAAAAATCGATTGATGCAGTTTTGATGGTGTTTTTTGACACCAATGTTAGATGACAATTTGATGTATAGTTTTGATATTAAGGCAGTCAATTGGGCTTACAGAAATGCTTTTGATATGCTCAATAAAACGTCATTAATTCAGAAAACAGTTGCTTCATAATTTGTGTGTATCATTACTCATTTCTTCTGGATACTTTAGTATCTTAAGCTGGCACGTGGTCAAAATGAAATCAAATGAACACTGACATCAAAAAACCATGTAAAAATGCTAATCGTTTTTATGTCAAAACCTTGATGTCTATTTGACTTCCACACATTAATGCTATTTTGACGACCAAATTAACAAAACAAAAAATATTAAAATAGAAGAACGGTTTTATTAATCTAAATGCATCCATTTCAAATGACAAATTTACACTCGATTTTGTATCTCTACACAGCATGTAAACTACCTTGATGTCAAAACATCGACATCTAGCATTTGCAAATCGTGTGATACATTTTAATGGTGTTTTTTGACGCCGATGTTAAATGTCAATTGATATTATTAAAAAATATTATAATATAAGAAAGGGTTCATTCATCCAAATGCAACATCCCTACAAAGCATGTAAACTACACTATTTTGAAACATTTTAAGTTTTTTTTCGGCAACTGGAGTGAAATTTACAAAAAAATATATATTTAAGAAAATTTCTGTAATTTAACGTTAGTTAAATTTCCGTTTAATTTCTGTCATTTAACATCTGCAATTTTACTGTAAATTTCTGTCATTTTATTACTGTTATTTTACGGTAAATTTCTGTAATTTAACGTCCGTTATTTTACAGTTAATTTCTGTAATTTAACAATGGTTATTTTCACGATAAATTTCTATAATTTAACGGTGATTATTTCACGATAAATTCCTGTAATTTAACTGCTGTTATTTTACAGTAAATCTTTGTAATTTAACGTTCGTTACTTTATGGTAAATTTCTGTAATTTACGTATATTATTTTTCGGTAAATTTCTGTTATTTTACACCTTGATGTCAAAACAACATCAAATTGACATCTAACATTAGCATGAAATCGATTGATGAATTTTTGATTTTGTTTTTTCACACCAATGTCAGATGTCAATTTGATAGTTTTGATATTAGGTAGTCAACTGACATCAAATCAATGTGCAATTTTTATATGTTTTTGTAGAATTTTACTAGCACATATGAGGCATAAATTATTTATAAAAAAAAAAATTAATTTCATATACTGACTGCATGAACTGTGCAAATCCACCAGAAGGTGGGGATGAAATTTCCGAGCAGAAACCTTGAGCTTAAGTTCTACAAGCGTGCCTTCAAAAGAGGGAGCTGTGGTTCTCTTCTAATGTGTGTCAGCAACGAAACCTCTCTGATGTGATGTGATGTGTGTCTTAGACTACAAACTCACAATAAACACACACGACGGACCGAGTGCCACCTCAGCACTATTCTGCATGCTTTAAATCTCCATCTGCATATCAAAAAAGTCAGTGCTGTCCTACATAAATACATACTTGCAGAGCCAAATCTGCATGACGGTTCAATCTTTCAAAAAGCCAAAAATGAGCAATTGAAACACACGAGACTCATAAGAGAACACAAGAGAGAAAATACAGCACTCTTTGCAAATGACACGAGGGCAAGGTTTGCTTTTTATGGTTTCAACTGGTTTAAACATTCCATTAGTTTCTTTTGAGAAGATGGCATTTCAGCTCTTGTTTTCCTCTCCGAAAGCGAGACTCGCACTGAATGTAGACCATTTTAAGACAACCGCCCTTGAACTCCACACATATGTTTCTGATAGACCTCAGCACTCCTACTCAGCCTCTCATTCAGAAAGAAATTGAGGGGTGGGGGGGAAGGAAAAAAGTTTTCCAGTGAAACACTAAACAGTTTATTTTCTCTATGTCGTTCTCTGGGGCAGCTTTAAAGACTGCTCAATCACACGCTGATGTGCTCTCTCGGTCACACCGACAAACAAACCCATGATTTAACTCTCCTCAAGGTCTCTCCATTCACATTTTGTTGCTATCCTCCACCTTGTTTTTTCACTTTTGAAAAAGCAGAGCTCACAAATGGTCTGAATGTAGTTTCTATTAATGCAGTGTAAGCTCAAAAATAAATCTTTTTATCAGCAGCACATTTCATAGATGCATTTGAGCACAGTGCTACACAGAAATGTGAGAGGAGTCAAAAGTTTAGACACACTTGACTCAATTTTGGTTAAATTGCTTGAAATTGATTTGCTGCACATGAACTGAATGTATCGATTTCTAAAATATGACAATTTGTGTGTTTCCTAAAGTAGCTATTTATTTCCCTTTTTAAAATAATAATAATGCTTCTTAAATATATATATAATATATATATATATATTAATTTATATGAATGATGAAGAATAAGTATGGTAGGTTTTTCCAATGTTTTTAAATAAAGTCTATAATGCTTCCTATATGTTTCTAATATTACTGTTTTAAGATGTACAAATTATTCACCTTACTGTTGACAATGTTCCTGGTGGTGTGGAGAGACAACCCCCCCATGATTGTGAAGCGCTTTGGGTGTATGGCCATACACAATAAATGCGCTATATAAATACACATTACATTACAATTTAATTAAAACTACTTTCCATTGTTCAATTTATTACATTATTGTTAATTTATACATTACATTTACAGTGAAAAGTCTAGACACACTTGACTCTTTATGAGATTGTTGTATATAAATTTATATCTTATTTTATTTTATATTCAGTTCAGTTTTCTTGATTTTTGTCATTCAAAACACCACAATAGATTGTAATGCATAACAAAACGTTACATCAGACCCAGCAAGAACATAAGAAACATAAAAAAACACTATACACGCAACATAATAAATAAGCTTTTGTAATTTCATAAATATATAAAAATATAGTTATATATAAAATATAACCCAATAAAAATCACACAAGGGAATAAATAAATACTTAATTTTTTGTTTGTTTGTTATAGTTATAATATTTTGTTATAGTTATAGTTTGTTATAGTTATAATTTTGACAATTTGTGCTAATTTAACTATTTATATAGTTATATAATTATTATATATATATGTATATATATATATATATTTTAAATACAAAAAGAAATGACTGATTATGATAAATTATGTAACTTCATAATATTAATAATGTAAAAACAAGAACAAACAAACAAACAAACAAACAAACAAACAAACAAACAAACAAACAAACAAACAAA
>CAIGQZ010032545.1:13204893-13215973 GCA_903798205.1 Danio tinwini | reverse complement strand
TTTAGTTTTAAATTTATTTAAAGAAAACTAATTTAAAATGTAGAGATTGCATTAATTTAAATTGTCAAAGAGAACATTAAGTGACATAAAAAAACAGCAATACAAATAAATATTAAATAAAGGGTGCATTTCAGGACTTGGGCCCTATGGCTGGAATTGCTTACCACCTCTGCTTAGGGGTTTGCATAATTGTGCATTCAAGCATTAATGCCCAAATGCATCTTTGTAAAAGCTCCTAATGGTGTCACAGATAAAATATATATCAGATACCATAAACTAAATATTTTTAATTAGGTTAGGTATTAATTATTAATGGGGCGGTGGCTCTGTGGTTAGCACTGTCGCCTCACAGCAAGAAAGTCACTGGTTCAAGTCCCGACTGGGCTAGTTGGCATTTCTGTGTGGAGTTTGCATGTTCTCCCGGTGTTGACGTGGGTTTCCTCTGGGTTCTCCGGATTCCCCCACGGTCCAACAGAAATGCCAACTGGTCCAACCAGCACTCAAACCAGTGACCTTCTTCCTGTGAGGCGACAGTGCTAACCACTGAGCCAATGTGCCACCTCAGACAAACTATTTCTTTTTTTATAAAATACTATTTAGGATGGTATGTGATGATGATATGGTATATGTATTAGGAAGCAGCAATAGAGTTAAAGCAACATCAACATTTAGGTGTTGTACAGTGCAATTCTGCTAAAAGTTTGTCATAGAAAGTATACACAAGGTCATTCTGTTAAGTTGAAATTTTATTGTGGCTGTGTAAAGTGTGAGTGATTCACAGGATGTGACAGCATTCAATAAAATAGCATCTGAATACATACCAGTGCTGTATCATCAAACACGCTGATAACAGCCCAGGGAATTACCTGGGAGTGGTGTAACAGTGATTTTACAAGAATAAACCTGACCCCTTGATAGGATTTTAAATCTGGAATTCTCTCAAGAAGTGTTGCGATCTTGTAAAAAATAAAGGTTTGAAGTGACATTCAGTTGGAAGAAATTATAAAAAGGGAGAGTTACCCCAAAAATGTTATCATCTTATGCCTTCGGTGGGATCATAATGTATCTCTTTAAAGCAATAGTTCACTCAAAATGTTCCTAAAAGTTGCTGATAATTTACTTATACCCTCAAGCAATTTTTCTAATAATTTTGTTTTGATTGTATGACGATTTTTGTGACTTTGAAAGTGATGTTAGCCTTTGACAAAGACTTTAGGACTTACCAAAGACTACAAGGGCTAATCTTCTTTAATGTTTTACTGAAAATATAGGGCAGCTCGGTGGCGTAGTGAGTAGTGCTGTCGCCTCACAGCAAGAAGGTCGCTGGTTCGAGCCTCAGCTGAATCAGCTGGCATTTCTGTTTGGAGTTTGCATGTTCTCCCCATGTTCGTGTGGGTTTCCTATAGGTGCTCCGGTTTCCCCCACAGTCCAAACACATGCGGTATAGGTGAATTGGGTGAGCTAAATTGGCCGTAGTGTGTGTGAAGGAGAGTGTATGGGTGTTTCCCAGTGATGGGTTGTGGCTGGAACGGCATTCGCTGCATAAAACATATGCTGGATAAGTTGACAGTTCATTTCACTGTGGAGACCCCTGATTAATAAGGGCCTAAGCTGAAAAGAAAATTAATGAATGAAAATAATAATAATAAAAAAACTACATCTTGGCTGGTTGTATAATAAATAAATTACCATCATATATAATTTTTTAGGTGAATAATTCATTACAGTGTCTACCAATGCATTAAAATGTGGCCAGATTTGTCAAATACCTATGAGTCAATGAAATTAAGTGACATTTTTTTTAAAAACGTGCTGAATTTTTTATGCCATTTATTTGTCAGCGTCGATCTCAATTGAGTCTGTTGTAAAATTAATAGAAAAACATACATGGGACCTCAGTGAAGTCAAGAGTAGAGCAACATATACTGTAAAAAAGCTGGGTTCCACACAATCAATTTGTGTTGGTACAACATGAAGGAATTAAGTTAACTTATTAGTTTTTACAAATTTAAGTGAAGTGAACAACATTTTTTTAATAACAAAAAAAAAAAATAAGTGTGTTGTTTCAGCTCATTTTAAATAAGTTTATTTGTTGTGTACATTTATTCATTCACTCTTTTTACTTTTCGGCTTAGTCCCTTTATTAATCAGAGGTCACCACAGCAGAATGAACTCCAACTTATCAGCATATGTTTTATGCAGCAAATGCTCTTCCGGCCGCAACCCATCGCTGGGAAACCCATACACTCCCAGTCACACACATACACTACGGACAATTTAGCTTACCCAATTCACCTGTAACGCATGTCTTTGGATTTGTGGGGGAAACTGGAGCAGCGAGTGGAAACCCACGCAAACAAGGGAAGAACATGCAAACTTCACACAGAAATACCAATTGACCCAGCCGAGGTTCGAACCAGATATTCTTGCTGTAAGGCAACAGCGGTACCCACTGCGACACCGCACCACCCTTGTTGGGTACAGTATATGATAATAAATGTGTCTATTTAGATTTAAAGCAAAATGCACTTAGGTGATAGATGACACATCTATGACAGCAAGTCATGAAGTAAGTCTAAGCCAATGTTTTGTTTATAGAAAGACAAACATGGACGGGTGCTGTGAGAATCTTCTAAATAAAACTTTAGACGTTGAAAATGATAAGCAAGTCAGCAGCACACACATCTTTAAAATTCAATGCCACCATCTGCTCCTGGTGAAGAGGCACAAAAATTGAAATCTATATTGTAATAGAACACTTTGTAATATAAACTTTAGAAAAACTAAACAGTGGTTGGTTTGTTCAAAATGTGTCTTCTATAATACCCAAGACTTTGTGCTGCAAGCAAAAGACGTCAGTTCAGTTTTCAGTTCATAATATGTGACAAAAACAAGCCTTTTTTTTTTAGATTAGCAGTAATTATCCTGTATGTAACAAAGGAACAGACTCAAAGGGGGGAGAGCATCCTGAACTCTGCGGCCTATGGAATTCATTGAGGGTTTGGCAAGAACTATGTCATAATCACAAAGCCTCCAAACTATGCTTTAAAAAGTAGGCAGATGCAAACTCAGGATACTTAGAACCATGCACAAACACTCAAAGACAATTTTGCGACTTTGCCATTACATTATGTGAGTATGGAATAATGCTAGAAAATCTGGTTGTTAGATTGACAGTTACATCAAAATTAAAGTTCTTGTGGTTCTTTGTCTATGTTTTTTTTATAGTGCACTTCAAAGCCAGCTGTTAGTTTGTCTATTTAACAGTTAATTGTTGTTGTGGAAAACTGGGCAAAATATTACTTCATCTTGTGCTAAATGTTTTTCTCTAATCACATGCAAAATATATTTTTCTGCTTGTCAACAATATTCCTGAGTTGTTTGGGCAGACAACTTAATTTTTTATGTTCAATCAACTTAAGATTGTAAAAACGACATGAAGTGATTGTGTGGAACCCTGCATTTTTTTTACAGTGCACGAACATTGCATAATACCAGCAATCTATTCAATTCTTTGGTTCCAAATTTTAATTTTTACAGTGATGTCATAGAAGAACCACTTTAGTTACTCAACGAACCTTTCAGTAAACACTTCTCAGTAGAAATATTATTTTGTTAGTGTGAAGAACCTTTGAAATTTCAAAGTTGTTTTCGCTATACATAAATAACCTTTTGTGCAATATAAGCTATCCAGCAAATTTAAAGGTTCCCCATGGAACTGTCAATGCCAGTTAAGGAATTATAATTTTTTTTAATTAGTAGCCATGTATTCTAGTAATGTCATGCTTAATGACTCATGTAACTTGTTATAGCTTTATTGTATATTTAAATTACAATATGTCCTGCTAATAATAGTTCAACCAAAACTTTAATCTTTATCATCATTTACTCTTTCTTAGAGCTTAATTTGAGGCAGATCTTGCCGGATCCTGTTGCGGGAAATGTCAGATATGCGGGCTTTGCGTTCCGATATTTATTTTAATTGATCCAGCATTAACTTTTGTGTGATGAATACCTGCATGTGTGTGTGTGTGTGTGTGTGTGTGTGTGTGTGTGTGTGTGTGTGTGCAGGGCCGAGCAAGCCTAACTGCCGCTCTAGGCAATGGACTAGCACACCGCCCTCAACCCGAAAGTGAAAACGAACCTGACCAGTTCATAAAGTGAGGACGGGGGGTTGATGTTGCGGATGATTCAGTACGTTGGGTTGGGCGGCAGGGCGCGTTTGCCGCTCTAGGCGGCCGCCTAGGTCGCCTCTATGGCCCTGTGTGTATGTGAGAGAGAGGATGTGAATGAGTCAGAGTGAAAAACAGCAAGCAAAGCTGTGTGGATTGTGTGCGCTTGCACACACATAAAGGTAGTCACTTTCAACCAATCGGCTTACTAACATTTACAATCACTTTCATTGGTTGGTGATCATGATTTCGTCCGCAGTGAGCAACGGAAAAAAATAATGGCATAGTGGCCTACATAAAAAAAATACTAGTATTTTCAAAATGCCAAGTAGTCAAGCATATTTTATTTTTTAAAACTACGTAAATCTGATAATGAGCCAGATTAAAAGAGATCTCGAGAAGATGAAACTGCGGCCCTGGATCAGGATAGCGGGAGACATTAGACATGAAAAACTAAAATTGTGTGGCGGACGTTAGTCACTGTAACTTTATTTTCTGGTTTTGTTACGGAAATGATTCATTTACAAATTAAGCACTGCTCATTCTACACTTGTTCCAACACTGTTTTTCTGTCCTCTGTTTAACACAATGGAAGACTTGTTGTTGTCGTACTATGAACGTACGAGCTGAATATCTTCTATTGTAGATTTGACACCTCTGACCAGACACCTCACACCCACCCGGATCATCTTCCTACACAGCCATCAACACCTCCAGCCATCTCCCTCTCACCCCCTGCACTTCAGATCAGTGAGGATAATGGGCATCAGATCCTCAGTAAACAGCCATCAACACCTCCAGCCATCTCCTTCTCCACCCCGGCACTTCAGATCAGTGAAGATAATGTGCGTCAGATCTTCAGTAAACAGAGGAGAAGAAAAGCACCAGGTCCAGATGGTGTTTCACCAGCCTGTCTGAAAACTTGTGCGGACCAACTGGCTCCCATTTTCACACAGATCTTCAACAGATCACTGGAACAGCGCAAAGTTCCATCCTGCTTCAAATGCTCCACCATCATCCCAATACCAAAGAAACCAAAGATCACAGGACTCAATGACTACAGACCTGTTGCCTTAACATCTGTGGCCATGAAGTCATTCGAAAGACTGGTGCTAGCTTATCTGAAGGACATCACTGGACCTTTGCTGGACCCCCTGCAGTTTGCCTATAGAGCAAACCGGTCTGTGGATGATGCAGTCAACATGGGACTGCATTATATCCTAGAACATCTGGACAAACCAGGGAACTACGCAAGGATACTGTTTGTGGACTTCAGTTCTGCCTTTAACACCATCGTCCCATCACTGCTCGAGAACAAACTGACCCAGCTGTCTGTCCCTAGCTCTGTCTGTCAATGGATCACCAGCTTTCTGACAGATAGACAACAGCTAGTCAGAATGGGCAAAATCACATCCGACAGCCGCACCATCAGCACTGGTGCCCCCCAGGGATGTGTTCTCTCCCCACTGCTCTTCTCCCTGTACACAAACGACTGCACTGCAAAAGACCCCTCCATTAAGCTCTTGAAGTTTGCGGATGACACTACTGTTATCGGCCTCATCCGGAACGGTGACGAGTCTGCATACAGACAGGAGGTGGAGCGGCTGGCTTTATGGTGCAGATACAACAACCTGGAGCTGAACACGCTCAAAACAGTGGAGATGATAGTGGACTTTAGGAGAAACCCCCCTGCACTCCCCCCACTCACCATCATGAACAGCACTGTGGCTGCAGTAGAGTCATTCAGGTTCCTGGGCACCACCATCTCTCAGGATCTGAAGTGGGACATTCACATAGACTCCATTGTAAAGAAAGCCCAGCAGAGACTGTACTTCCTTCGTCAGCTGAGAAAGTTCAACCTGCCACAGGAGCTGCTCGTACAGTTCTACTCAGCTGTCATCCAATCCATCCTCTGCACTTCAATCACCGTCTGGTTCAGCTCAGCTGCCAAAACCGACCTCCGTAGACTACAGCGAATAGTCCGGACTGCTGAACGAATCACTGGCACTACCCTTCCCACACTTCAAGAACTGTACTCTTCCAGAGTGAGTAAAAGGGCTCGTAAAATCACTCTGGACGCCTCACACCCAGCACACTACCTGTTCGAACTGTTACCGTCTGGTCGGCGCTACAGAGCACCAAGCACAAAAACAGATAGACACAGGAAAAGTTTCTTTCCTCAGGCCATCTACCTCATGAACAGTTAAATATTCCCCTACTGTGCAATAAACGTGCAATACTTTCTCATACGCACTTGTACACAGCACCTTATAACCTGTATATTTACAACATATCTGTACATACATTCAACATACAGATCTTTTTGACTGACTGCATCTCTGTTTAATGTTTATTGCCTTTTCTTTTCTTGTATTTAATTTTGTGTTGTCACTCGTCACTTTATGTACACTGAAAGCTTCTGTTGCCAAAACAAATTCCTTGTGTGTGTGAAGCACACTTGGCAATAAAACTGATTCTGATTCTGATTCTGATTCTGATTCTGGATGCTAATGGCTGCTTTTCTCAACATTCTTCAGAATATCTCAAAGAAAAAAATTCACAAAAGTTTAGAATCACTTGAGTAAGGGGGAATGTTCATTTTCTTTTTGGGTGTACTATCTCTTTAACAAAAAATTAACTCAAATGCAAACTCATATGGAAAAAACGTGATTCTAAAGACTTTTTGCAATGCACTTTGTTACTAAAGTCCATTTACGGAGCAAACAAAATGGCGTGCTTGCTGGCCCACACCAGCTCATTGCAGCTTAAGACATCTTTGGCAGCAAGAGCGCTCTGAAACCCTGTTAATCAATACCATCCCTGAGGTAGCGGCACACTCGCAAAGCTGCTTACATGGCTTTTCCGTTTCCCCTCCTCCTTTCTCTTTCGCCCCCATCCGTCCCTCTCTTACTCACTCCAGCCTGGAGCTGCTGAGGGGCAGAGCTCGTTCCCAGGCCTGATATATTCTCTCTCTCTCGCCATTTCTCTGGACCTCACCCAGGCCTGGTCTAATTAGGCCCCCTTTTGTACCCGCTGAGGTGCCTTGTGTAATCTGTGTACTATGTGTCTCAGGCTCTAGCCCTGCCCAGTATAACAGTCTGCCAGTTCCTCCCCGAGTGGTGATCCGGGCCCTCTTCCCATAAAGCAGACACAAAGGAGCAGGATAATAGCCCCCAGTTGCAGCTAGAGGAGCCACTCCTCTGGGCTGTTTGAACTCGGCACGGGGCTGGCGGCAGACGATGCGCAGGGAGAAAGAGCTTTGCTCTCTGTGTGAGATGGCAAAGCTGCTTTTTGCAATACCCCCAGTGTTGCACATTTTTGTTTACGGCACTGTGAAACTTACAAGTTCGATGTCACACGCACCCATGGACTAGATATACCCCCAGTCAAGACTCCAATATACAGTTGAATTCAGAATTATTAGCCCTCTTGAATTATTAGCCACCCTCTATTTTTTTGCCCAATTTCTGTGTAACGGAAATATTTTTTCTACACATTTATAAGCAGAATAGTTTTATTAATTCATTTCGAATAACTGATTTCTTTTATCTTTGCCATGATGACAGTAAATATTTTGCTAGATATTTTTCAAGATACTAGCATTCAGCGTAAAATGCAATTTAAAGACATAACTAGGTTACTTAAGGCAAGTAAGAGTAATTAGGCAATACGAAATAAAACAAATAAGACTTTCTCCCAGAAGAAAAAATATTATAGGAAATACTGTGAAAAATTCCTTGCTCTGTTAAACATCACTTGGGAAATATTCAAAAAAGAATACAAAATCACAGGATGGCTAATAATTTTTTAGGGGATTTAGGGTGCTGTCGCAACTGGTATGATTTATCTGGTGGCTCAGATTTTTTTGGCATGCCCATCTCTCTCACAGCAACTGTACAAGGTGGTCTCGGCCCTCTTGGAAACAAACTTTGGAACAGTCCGCTTGCTGTGAAAAAACAATCTGACTCAACTGTCCAGTGAATCAGGCTTTATCACACTGTACAATGAGTTATTATGTAACATATTCTGGAATGGTTGGCGGTTCATTCCACTGTGGTGACCCCTGAAAAATAAGGGACTAAGTTCAAGGAAAATAAATGAATGAATGAATACCAAACTAAAATATGGGTTATATTTCAGAACAACTGTCCTGAAGACATACAATAATGATGAGACTTTGATCAAAATGCTAGAATATTATAACGACAGCTACAAGAGAGGCACAACAAACACAGCTGCTGTCTGGTGCGTTGTGTGTCACAGTCACCAGCGATCTAGCCCATGCAGATTGCTGGAGAACTACAAATCTGTCAGCAAAAGAACTACATATCCAGCCATGCACCACTCACACGCACCTGTTCCAGGTTCCATTAATTACACACACACGCACGCACGCACGTACGCACGCACGCACGCACACACACACACACACACACACACACACACACACACACACACACACACACACACACAGCCAGAGGATCATTATGAACTGATAATAGGGACTATTGACTTTATTCTTCAATGCTTTTGCTGTTGTTTTAGAACTTCTGATTCAGTTGCCTATGGGAGAAATGACTAACAATAAACGGCAGAAAACGGTGAAACTTCTTGCTCTACAAACAAGTGTTTGCATGACAATAAAGACAGAGCAAAATAAAATAATATCAAATGATCATTTTGCAACATCAAGCAGCAAAATGAGCCGTTTTTAACGTATTAAAAATGAATGTACGTGAATGAGACCGGAAGTCTCAAGCCAAAAAGATTCCAATGGCTGCGCCCACTTGTATGCGGAGAAGGCTGAGTCTTGTTAAACTGTACTGTGAACATTACGATGTGTTTACTTTTGTCTTATCCTGCTGTGTTTGATCCTTGCTTTGTTTTCTTGTTTATTCCTGTCTGCTGGCTGCCTTCTGACCACCCGCCTGCTTATGACCACGACTCTGGACCTGTATGTACCTGTTTGACCCTGATGACCATTGCTTGCCTGACCATTCTTGGTAATAAATCTGCATTAAGATTCGCACTTCTGTTGTCAGCGTCCCATCACATTACATTGTGACCTACAAAATGTGTTTGCCTACATGTAGCCAATAGGATGGATAGTTAAGATTTCTCAAAAGATATTACAGGATGAACAGCCCTCCAAGTAAAAAATAGACAGGTACATTGTAAGAAATTCTTTTTTTTTTCTTAAATTCTTAAGAAATTCTTTTTTGTTTCCAATCCAATAATCTAAAAATATCTTAAATCAAGAAGCATTTTCTAGATAAGCAACAAATATTGTCTTTTATCAAGAAATGATGTGTCCAAATTAAGTGCTTAAATCAAGCGAAATAAACTGATGCCAAAATGAAAAACAAGATTTTTTGCTTACCCCATTGGCAAAATATATATATATATATATATATATTTTTTTTAAAGAAAAAACTCTCTTAGATTTAACTTATTATTTCTGAAAACAAGACAATATATTTTGCTTGTCTCTGAAAATGCTTCTTAATTTAAGAATTTTTAGATATTTGGTCTAAAAAAAATACAAAAGCTTAAAGTAATAAAAGCATTTTTTGCAGTGTATGGATTTGGGGCTCTGACCTTCTTTGACATAAATCAACTTTTATTCCTTCTGTTCAATCCAACACACAGGAAATCTACTTTATGACAGAAATTGAACTGCAATTCTAACCGAAAACCACACCAACACAGTTTTTCCAGTGTGAAGCTGTTGATTTAAAGCAATCTAGAGTGCCACATAAATAAACATGGTGTGAATTTGAGTGACAAATTGCAGAGTTTGTGCAAACTTACCCACGTTGCTATGATTAGATGCTTTAAGCGCTGTCATTTTTTCATTGTGAGATTATTTGTTTCATCAAGTGGAAACCATGGGGGTCAGTGGCAGTTTTGATAGCAGTAAACCACTTTCCCGGTGTTTTTACCCCTAAATGATGAACACAAAAGAGCTTGACCATATTGAGGACTTCAGTTCATTGCCCCCTCCTCTCCTCCCCCAACTACATCGACAACCAACACCCACAATTAGAAAAGACGCCAGCCCTACCACATCCACCTTGGATGCAGTTTACTGGCCTGCACATAGTTTCTTTTAAAGGTCTTGGTTTTGCCATGTGCATTCATGGAGATATATCAATGCACTGGGACGAGAGCCACCACCTCCTCTCCCTGCAGAAGAAAGAAGCGCAGCTGGGCCCATAAACCACTGACCACGGCCACTGCGGAGGCTAGTCGGAGAAGTGCTGCAGGGACGAAGCTGAGAGGAAGCCATGCTTGAGGATACATCATCTCTTCATGAAAAAAACTAAAAACTTCTCTCTCTTTAACATCGGCCAGCAAGGCTCTCAAGGACCTCAAGGAACCCTGGCTTTAACTTCCTTCCCAACCAACATGTAGATGTGAGCTTGGCTATGAAAATGGAGAACGATGCCTGAAATAACTTTGCACCACCAAAATGGCCTCCCTCGGTTTTAAAATGTTAATTCCAGAGGTTTGAACAATTTTTCAGAATGGCAGCCAATGCCCAAAGCCCCAGTTTGAAAATGCATGCATTTCTTTTCACCTCTAAAGGTTTGTTTCAGTGGCAGGTTGTGCAAAACACCATGTCTAGACCAGATGGAATGGAAAAGGTTTACAGCAAGTAGTAAATGAAACCAGCATGACAAAAATCACAGTCAATCAGGACATTTTTGAAGTTAAATTTCACGGCGAATTTCAGATTTCATGCTGTTTGGGGCTTCCTAGAATTATTCCTTTGGTTAGGCCATAGTGTAAATTTGCAACTGAAGATGTTATAAAGCATAAAACCTAATATTATATTAAGGTAATAATATATAATCTAAGCCACACACACACACACACACACACACACACACACACACACACACACA
>CAIGQZ010032545.1:13181210-13204883 GCA_903798205.1 Danio tinwini | reverse complement strand
CACACACACACACACACACACACACACACACACACACACACACACAATACACAAAAACAAAACAAAAAAACATAAAAACTGCTTATTCTACTCCACCCCTACCTCTAACCCTAACCTCACAGAAAACCTGTGGCAAATTTGTTTTTTAAGCGTTTTGAATTACAAGGACACAAGGCATGTCCTCATAAACCACATTTGTTGTAATTAGGGCTGTGCAATATTATCAATACATCTAACTATCGCGATAATTTCTTTTACGATAGTGTATCGATAGTCTAACCTCAAGTATCGATTCAAGTTGTGCCAAATGACCTCTTCCTCCACTCCTGTAGATGTTGCTAACTCGCGATCAACAAAACGCCAAGTAGTACTGGATCAGAAGTAAGCAAGAGTGAGCATGGCATAAAATATAAAGGTGCCTCCAGATTTTAGAGCTGACGTCTTCTGTCTTTTGATTCTCTCAGGTAACGTGTCACAGCATCAGTACACTGCTTCAGTCTTTCGCTTTCAAGCTTGTACTAAGTAATTTTACTAAAAACCTCAGATACTGTTGGTTAGTTCCTGTTGGTTGTGCAGCTTTTTTACCAAGCAAGTGTGTGGACGCCATAATGGCACGGTTCACTCTGCCTAGTCATGCCAGATCGAGTCCAGTGGAAAAAAAAATTATTGACAGGTGGTAATTTGTGTGTAACTTACATTTATTTATTTATTTATTTATGATTTGGTTATGAGTAAAACAAAGGCCATGTGGGTCAGGTAGTTGAAACGATAGGCTACAAATAATTAATTAGTTATGAATTTATTATTCATTCATAAATAATTAGTTCACCTCCCCCTATGACGACGATGCCATGGTCCATCGCCATGTTTCACATTAGACATCGTACGATGCCAAATTGGTCAACATAGCCCAACTGTAAACGCTATACCAGGAAATAGTGAATTAGACTAAAAATAAATGCCATTTGTAAGCTTTGCAATATACATAGTTCTCTGTTCAATCACACTGGAGTTTTAATGAATTGGAATGGATGGAAAATAAATTGGAATTGGAATTTTTATTTGTCTGCCGACTTTATCAAGTTGTCAATATAATATGACACACATACTAATGCAAACTATTGCAATATATCACAATATTTATTGTATCGTATCGTGACCCATGTATCACGATATGTATCGTATCGTGAGGCCCTTGCAAATACACAGCCCTAGTTGTAATACCTTGGACGGTCTTACCCATGTTATTACAAAATTTTGTCAATTTTGTACAATTATGTTTGAGTTTAGTCGTGCGCAAATGTATAATTTTAAAAAGGAGGCGTGGCACCCAACCCCGCCCCTAAACCCAACTGTCATTGGGGGATGAGCAAATCATGTTAAATTATACAAATGATAATGCACGGATTCATACGAATTAGCCACTAAATCAAAAAGTTACAAATTGCCATGAGATTTTGCTGGTTTACCAGTAAGTTTCTTTAACAAATACACTTAATAGCTGTAAATTTACTTTCCCAGAATTCCCTGTATGATTTTATGCATTTTTGTTGATATTACTATGATACCTTTTCGTTTTTTTTACTCAAGCTATGCACTTTTTTATGTAACATCTTCTTTGTTATGCAGTTTTATGTTACATCTAGTGTTAATAAATAAAGCTATTGCAATAATTTTATTATGTGTTACCATAATGGTGTTTAGTAGTTGTGCGAATGACGGAGCGTCTTTTTTAACAGTATGTTTCTCTGCTTGTGGGAAATGTTTGTGATGAGATTAGTTCATTATATGACGTTCTCATCACCACCTGCTTACGGTTGTGTTTTTTTGTCTGTGTAGCAAAATTATGATGTGTAGCGTTAGTACTTCAAATTTTTTGGTGTAAAAATACTATAAATCAATGAAATACTGTAAAATGTAGAACAATTGTTAATAATGATATTTCTAGCTGCCGTTTTTTACCGTAAATTTTACAGATTTGCTTACAGTGTGCACACAGGTCATACACATACACAAAATCTTCTTTAAAAAGTCTACTGAAATGGCATGGCTATGAAAACCTTGTGCAGCCTTTTTTCTATATATTACACCCAAAAAGGAAAACCCTATCAAAAAAGTTTTATTAGTAGTGCTATTATTTAGCCTTGTCTTCTTTTGTGTTCGCTTTTACAGTAAGTTGCACGCTTTATTCTCCTCAAAGCCCTTATATGTATATACTCTCCCATAAGGAAAACCATAAATGTTGTTAAAAGTGGACAAAAGAAATGAAAACTCCAGGTGTTTGTAAAAACAACAGGGCCCAAGAGTGCAGCATGCAGTACTCATTCTCCATCCTTCATTTTCCTTCGGCTTAAGGCTGATTTATACTTCTGCGTCAAGCACACGTGTATGTTCCGGCGCAGCGTTCGCGCGGTCACATAGCCCTTGCCGTGGCTAACGCTAATGCTGATGTGCACCTCTCAAAACATTTAACTACACATAGCAATGATGCGTATCGCAAACTCTGTGATTGGTCGGCTTGGTAGCGTTGAGAGGTGTGGGCGGTGCTGAGAGACGCAAGCCCGATGGGAGTGAGTGTTTACAAGTGTGGAGTCCCGTGAAGAAGCTCCAGATCAAAACTTTTGTTTACCTTATGATTAAAGTTGTTGCATGTCTGCTGGTTCCTGCCTTTGAATGAGCAAGTTTTAGTTACTTGTTAAGAAAGTCGACACAGAGGAACATAACATAACTACTGCCAGCTAGCGTTTCGGAAGTATTATTGCAGAGCAACACAAACAGCACGCAGAAGTATAAATGCACGGCTACGCGCAAGGCATTGCTTGATGCTTGATGACGTATTACAGACTGCAGCGAGAACATCTTAAGGCATGCGCCGTGGGTCATGCCGATAACTCGACACAGAAGTATAAACCAGCCTTTAGTCTCTATTTAAGAGGTCGCCACAGCGAAATGAACCACCAACTATTCCAGCATATGTTTTACGCAGCAGATGCCCTTCCAGCCACAACCCAGTATTGGGAAAAACCCATACACACTCATACACTCAGCGACCTTTCATGCTGTGAGGTGACAGTGCTAACCACTGAGCCACCATGCCGGTCCCCATTTTCCCTCATCTAAAATGTAAAACAATCGTTAGGATCAACCACTGTTTATGAATGAGTAAAGTAAGCGAGAGACAAAAAGGCAAAGCAGTATTATGCGAATACTTTATTATCAATGTGTGAATGGTGTTAGCTTTTCATCTGGATATTAATAGTATATGAAAACTATACACCAAAACCAGCCTCTTCCTATTTTTGCTGTATAATTTTTCAAATTGGTATTGAAAGATTCTTTATCTTTATAGATATTTATATATATAATATATAAGCCAAAGTGCATTTCCCGTTTTTTTTCCTCTTGTCCATGTACACATTGCACCATACATAAATAATTACATTGTAAAAATGACTCCAGTATTTACAAGTATAATATATATTTCTTATAATATATAAAACTTTATATTAAATCTAAGTAGATGATATTTGGGATAGTTTGTGGAGTCTCTCATGAGCGAGCGAGTCCATGTGTGTATCCATGTGTTATCTGTGGTTGTTGAGGAGGATCTCCAGCCAACAGGGGCACGAAGTGATGAACTGGCGGGAGTAACAAGGGCCCCAGCCCTTTGCGAAACTGATGCGCACACTGTTCGGGTCATAGGGTCCGTCTAGCAGCTCCGACTCGGCTCCTTGCCTGAGCATGGACGAGCGTTCGTAGTCAAACACTTTAATGGAGTATCCAGGCATCACCTTGCGCACCACCAGGCTACGGCTCCCTGGGACGTCCAGGGTTGGCGAGTTGACGAAGATGGGGTGCTGGCTGCGGTTGTAAGCCCAGACTCCATCCGGCTCTTTGCTGAGGAGCAAACCGTAGCCGATCTTGCCACGTGTCCGCTGCACGGTGCTGCTGCGCTGGTCCAGGCTCAACTGGCCGAGGCAGAAGCCTGTACCTTGAGGTAGGTCATAGAAAATGCTGACAGCAGGCTGGTACACCGTGTAGAGGCGGCCCACCCGCGTCCGATGCTCCCAGTACGCCACGTTACACCAGTGACTCTGCTTGGGGGCGTCAGGTGACAGACTGGCATCTGAAACAGGAAGAGAGAGAGAACACAGCTGTCACTCATTTGTCCCATAACATTGAAATAAACAGAAAGATGGTTTGTTATGTGGAGTTGAAGGCTGCACTGTTATGTGCGGCCTCAAGAGGGCACTACTTCAAAACTTAGTTCATACAATTATTTACTAACACACTGAAATGCTGAGAAACTGATAGAATAAGCGCAAGGCATATTATGACGTAAAAAAACTGTTCAAATCATGTGTATATGCCCCAAAATTGATAAGCAACAACTAAAAACTAAATCAAAATAATAGTTTTTACTTTCATGGCTCATGCATGTGCTTCCAAAGACCCTGATTGTGTCTCAGCCACACACACTTAAAGAGACAGCTCACCCAAAAACTAAAATTGAGCCACTATTTACTCACCATCAAGTGGTTCCAAACCTTTATAAGTTTCTTTATTTTGCTGAACACAAAAGAAGATGTTTTGCAGAAAGTTGAAAACACATACTATGGAAGTCAATGGTTACAGGTTTCCAACATTCTTCACAATATCTTATTTTGTGTTTAACAGAAGAAATAACTCAAACAGGTTTTAAACACGTGAAAGGAGAGTAAATATTTACTGAATACATTTTCTTGAGTGATTATCTCTTTAAATGATTCCACTTTCCAGTGCCACGTATTGCTTTCAAGTCTTGATCCGGGGAGAATGTATTTGTGGAAGTGGGGGGGGATATGTAAAAGCCATGAGCTCATATCCGGCGACAGCTCCCTCCCCCGTCTCCATTCTCCTCCACATTCCTGTGGGTGGGTGATGGTGGCGATGGTTTGGGTGGAGAGGGAGCGTCTCCTCCCGCTGTGGGCCTGGGGACAGCTTTCAGCTCCCTGACAACTTAGTGCAAGCCTTTGACCTCCTGACCCCCAGGCTTCACTCTATCAGCTCAGATTAACGTGCACACTGACTGATGCCATTAATTTGCTCCTGAGACGCTATTGGCAGGGAGATTGCAAGAGCCAGGGTCTGTGGCTCCTTCACATTTGCTTGTGACTCTCAGGGTCGAACAAAGTCCCGGGTCATTCAGGAAATAGCTAACCACAAAATTATCCTTCTGTCATCATTTACTCAACGTCATGTCATTCCAAACCTGCATGCTATTAGATTTATGGTGGAACACAAACAATAAGATTTTAAGAACCTTCTTCTCTACATAACAACAGTTCACAAGCAAGGCTGTGAAGCTTCAAAAACAGCATTAACCACTGAAATGCATCATAAAAATCACTGATGTAATACTTTATATTAGTTAGCACCTTTGCAATTATGCATTTTGAGACCATAAATAGTATGACAGTAGCAATGAATAAGATTTCTTTCACTGAAATATTGAAATTAAAGCGTTGGTTCCCTCAAAACTTACTCAACTAGTTGATCTTTTTAACCCAGATTAAGATATTTTAGATGAAATACGAGAGTCTCTAATGATATCTGACATATTTACTATATATTCATAGTCATATTTACAGTGTTTTTGCTGCACAAAAGTGTTCTCTTTGAGCTTCATATGAACCACTAAAGTCACATGGACTGTTTCAACAATAGTTTTGGTTCCTTTTCTGACCTTTGAATATCTCAAGATGGTTGCTGTCTATGGGGGTTTAAAGAGCTCTTGGATTTCATCTAAATTATCTTCATTTGTGTTTTGAAGATGAACCAAGGCTTTTGAACGAATTAAGGTTGAGTAATTAATAACTTCATTTGAATATTTGGCTGAACTAAACTAACCCTTTAAAACTTCACCTGTGAACATGACACCCTGAAGATCCTGATTGCTGTCTAATCAATTATCTACCTGGGGTTCGTTTCTGAAAATCGTCGTTAGCCAATTAAGGTCTCAAGTTCCGTCGTTACAAACATAGTTTGTTGATTTGGCAATTCCCAAATCCATGGCTCAAACGAACAATCGCAATGTGTGTCGCAAACTTGTACATTTCTAACTACACCTCTAGTAAGAAGCACAGTTCCTGGTTGTGTTCTATTCCAAGTTATCGCCCCTATTCATTTAGAATGTTCCAACATTTAAATTTGGAATGATAAAAAAAAACATTAAAGTCGTCTCTCTTAGGTGTGATTTTCTTTCGAAGTATTTTTACAGTTCAGTTTTAGCGATCTTCAGATTGACAATTTCGTTCCCTTCGCAGTGCACTTTGAAAACATTTATGCCAATTTGACTGCAGCCGTGGCTCATGACAAAGCTATAGGTGACCTATTATTTAAAAGTGGAACTTAGGTTACGTCTCCAAAGCCTGTGAAAACAAAAATATATAGCATACTTTAATGCTTTTAATTTATATATTTATTTATTAAGAAATGTATCTGTACTATGACATGGGCCTGTTGGTTAGAACATTTCTGCAGTGGTTTCAATGTCAAATTGTACTTACAAAATAATAATAAATAAATAAACATTGTCCTACTTAATAATAATAATAATAATAATAATAATAATAATAATAAATAATAATAATTATTATTATTTTTGTTAAGTAGGATTTTTTTCTTTTCTTAATAAATAGCATACTGTAAATTATATCCATTAATGATTTATATGATTTATATATGAGATTACATGTTAGCTAAGTGGTTTTATGTTTTATAATAGAATATGGAATAATTCTCAAACAATACTTGTAAAGGAAACATAGGCCCCTATATGTTTACATATATCAATTAATATGGAAAACGAGTGCATGTTTCTACCAAAACTAATATTGAATTGTTTAAATGCGTGTGCGTGTAAAACAATTTAATTGGCAGAAAAAATTATGTTTTTTTTCTCTGAAGAAGTAGTTACTCCACCCCGTTTAGAGCATCATTATGAACGTTTTACGTTATAACTAATGTGGTTCAAACGATGGACCAGCGACAAAGCCGACAAAGCGACAAAGCCGCGAGTTACGTCGTTGTTTGGGAAAAGCACCCCTGATCGATTATTGCTGTGGTGTACATGTTAATAAAAAAGACCAATCAAAATAAATGTATTTTGTCATTTCATAAGGAACAGGTGAATATAGATTCCTCAAACCTCACTTCCAAATAACACTATGAAAGTTACAACAAAATAGCAATATATGAAATTCAATATATGAAATCTGCTGCCTATTAAAACAATGCTTTTTGGATATATGGTGGAATCAGGACCAACTTTAAACACTTCTTTACTGAAATGGTCTCTCACACTGAGCCCCAGCATGTTAACATTACCAAATTCTTTACATCCTCTTTAAGCTTGCAAAGTGTTTTTTTCTGCAAGAAGGTCTAATAAAACCAATGCATCTACATCCAAAAACACCTTCTTTTTTCCGTAGAGTATCCATGTTAAGTAGTCATTAGCTCCATGTTAAGTCAACAGAAACAATACAGGAAGACTTGCTTCCAGCTATGCGGCCTAATGAGCGCTGAATTTGAACTTCTACCTAAATCAATAAGATGCAGAACAGAAACAATGCAGCAGGAAGGTTCACATGGCTGTACACTTTTACATACGCTGCCGTTTGATTAATGCCCCCAATTTTTAACATGAGCGAGAGGGGAAAGAGACACAAAACAGGGGTGGTTGAGTCTGCGCTGGCTGTTCTGTGGGTTTAAACAGAGGTGCAAAGATTAAAGGTTAATAATCTATTTAATGTTTAGCTTGGGAGCGAACAATGCTCAGCCCAGAGACCGGCCCTTTTCCTGAGGGTGTTGTGCGTGTGTGTTCATGTGTTTTAAGTGTATTAGAGCTGAAGAGAACATCAGCCAATGTTTGTGTTTAAGAGAGGAGTGTGTGTTTTGGCTGTTCTCGTCGCAGTGATGCCGTGTGAGTGTGTGTCAGTGGGAAAGAAGACGGGGAAGGAAGAGAACAGATCGGGCAAACTCATTAAATTCTCAGATCGCAAAACCTATCAGTGCCATCTTTTTGTTTGTTAGATTTACTCTTCCTTTTTACTCCTGGCTAGAAAGTACAACCTAAGATAGCGTTGGAACATGGTTGTTTGTAGGGCTGGCTGGTTGTTTTAAGGTGATTTTCATGTGCATGTTGTCAGTAAAGCTCCAGCACATGTGTTCAGATGGAGCAGAGTTTACTACACATAAACGTAGATCCATGATAAGCTACACAAGAATTGGTTTTTAAAATTGTATTTGATTTAATGGGTTGATAAGGACATCAAGATAGTCATTCTGCAATTAGGAGGGTTTTTTTTTAACAGGAAAGTATTTATTTCAGGTAAAGTGTCTAAATCTGGTAATGTATAAAGTAAAATTTAATCAAACAACAAACAAACAAAAAATATTTTAAGGTAAAACTAACCAATTTTTTTTTGTTGTTTTGAATATTTTTTAACCAGACCAGCAGGGTTAGCATACATAATTTACATATACAGTGGTCCCTCATTAATCGTGGGAGTTACATTCTAAAAACAGCCCGCAATAGGCGAAATCTGCACAGCCGTCAGCTTTATTTTTTCAAATATTATAGATGTTTTATGGCTATAAAACCTGTCACTACAAACTTTATACACTTTTCTCAGACAGTCATTAACATTTTTACACTTTTCTCTCTTGTTTAAACACTCTTAAGTTCAAACCTTCGTAGAAAAATAAGTCCAGTATTATAAGAATGAATCCAAATGAAATCTTCGTAACTTCTACCTTCCTTTAGCATGTCAAGATGTTCAACAGTTTGTGTGATGGTTAGCATCTTTCTCTGCCTTATGGGTGTTACCGCAGGTGCTTTTGATGGTGCTGAACGTTTCATTGACAGTACGGCACTTCAGAGTCACATTGCTAACGATCGGAGATTTGTCAATTTGGCAAGCTGAACGCATTCTGTAGTGTATAGGAGACACGGAGGACAATGGTCTACAGCCAGTCAGGAGGCAGAACACAATGCGCTGTAGAAAAAAAGCAAGTCAAATTGTATAAAAAAAAATCTGTAAAACTGCAAGGCAGTGAAAAGTGAACCGCATTATAGCGAGGAACCACTGTAATACATATGCAAAATAATATTTAAATTGACATATAATAATTAATGTATAATAGTTAATGTATTTACTAACATGAACTAATAATGAACAATTTTTGCACAGCACTTATTAATCATAGTTCAGCATTTACTAATGCATTATTAAAGTCGAAATCCATGTTTGTTAATATTAGGTAATGCATTGTGAATTAATAAGAACTAAACTTTCATTAGAACTACAACAGTAACAAACATGAAAAATTACTGCAATAAATTTACCATTTATTAATCTTATTAAATACAATAACTAACATTAACTAATACAAACATACAATAGATTTTCAGATTATATTGTATTTTTACTTAAAATATGCTTTATAAATACATATCCTTTTACACTACATTTCTAAATTTCTACAAATATAAATAGGTTTTCATTGTACACACATTTTCTTTACACACAAATATATACAAATGTAGTAGCCATTTAAGTTTTTTTTATAGGTTTAATAATTAATAATACATTTTCTATCATATCATATACACTAACAATAAACAACATAAACTAAAAAGAAATACTGACGCACTGCAGCTTATACAGGCTAGAAAAACCTATCAGTGCCATCTTTTTGTTTGTTAGATTTACTCTTCCTTTTTACTCCTGGCTAGAAAGTTCAGCCTAAGATAGCGTTGGAACATGGTTGTTTGTAGGGCTGGCTGGTTGTTTTAAGGTGATTTTCATGTGCATGTTGTCAGTAAAGCTCCAGCACATGTGTTCAGATAGAGCAGAGTTTACTACACATAGACGTAGATCCATGATAAGCTACACAAGAATTGTTTTTTTAAATTGTATTTGATTTAATGGGTTGATAAGGACATCAAGATAGTCATTCTGCAATTAGGACAGTTTTTTTAACATGAAAGTATTTATTTCAGGTAAAGTGTCTAAATCTGGTAATGTATAAAGTAAAATTTAATCAAACAACAAACAAACAAAAAATATTTTAAGGTAAAACTAACCTATTTTTTTTTTTTTAGTTTTGAATATTTGTAACCAGACCAGCAGGGTTAGCATACATCATCATAGAAAAAAAATCATCCAAAAAAATTCTAAATATATACAACATCTATCATCCTCTTCCCCTTTGACAGGTCATTCACCTGTGCGCTTCCTTTCCAGAATCAAATCCAGCACTTCACATGAAATGAGCTCAGCGTTTGCAGCGTATTTGTGTGTGTGCGTGCTTGTGCTCAGGTAGAAGCTGGAAAATGCACATCAGCAAGCGCCACAACAAGCAGGATACAGAGTTCCTGTCTCCCCTTCCCTGGAGGCCTCAGTCATGAGTCAGTGAAGAGCCTCTGACAAGCCGCCAGAGCTGCAAATACAGCCTTACTCAGACCGAAGACAGACAGACGGATGGCAGCGCGGCTATAATCGCAGCCAATGACGCTACTTTAGTATAATAAACCTCATTTAGGCTATCAACTGCAGCGAGTAGGTGTTAGTTCAAAGGAGGTGGACATCTAAACTTATATACCTTAATGACTCAGCAACGGTTTAGTTAACAACACTTAAGCGCTTTGGGCCCATCACTTGGAGGAGAGATAATAATGCCAGACTAAGTGCTAACTGTGTTCTCCATTCAGTGTTTTTTGATGCGGACGGGGTGGAAGACAAAAGCTGGGAGCAATTACGCCACTCTGCGTTCATTTAACCCCAGCACCTTTCAACAGCTCCGTTTACCCATTAGATAGGTAGTGTGTGTTATTATTGTTATTATATTCTCAAACCCGTCTCCACCAGTGTCAATCTCTTTTGAGACACGTTGTTAGCGGCTTCAGGTTGACGACTGACCCACTTCTAAACTAAAGATGATACACTGTAAAAAAAATGCTGGGTTTCACACAATTGCTTCATGTTTCCCAACACAAATAGATTAAGCTAACTTCATAGTTTTTTCGCACTTTAGTGGATTGAACATAAAACAATTAAAGAGCCCCTATTACGGGTTTTTGAAAATGACCTTCCATGTAGTGTAACACAGCTCTAAGTGAAGTGAAATATCCAGCTAAAGCTTAAATCTGAAAGTGGACAGTTTTTAAAACTATTGATTCATCTAAAAAAAGAGTCGACTCATAGTGGTTGGAATAAATCGTCTTGATAACGAGTCTTTAGCCGTTTTGGCGTGACGTGGATACGAAACATAAGCCTCACTGACACTCACTACCACAGCAAATACAAACAGATCCTGAAGTCATGAGTTTGCAATGTTGTTTGCATTTAAAGAACATTACATTTTTTGTGTGAAATACAAGGGATTTTATAAATACTAGTATTGAACAGTTCATTCCAGAGCATTCACGTGAGAGTAGGCTATGAAAGCTGTTTGCATGTCCAATCCGCCTGTGGGAGCCAGTTCAAGCCAAAGAGTGAGAACATCGCCTACTAGGGTCAGAGAATATGATGGAATTTGGTAACACATGCAAAATAAGGCCAGTTTAATAGGTACGCTAGGCTTTGGGCTGGTGCACAGCACTGGAAAGAAGGCTCAGTGTAAGCACATAGGAGCCCGCAAAGATAGCTTGTCAGAGGACAGAGGAGGAGTGCTACAACCTCCTGGCTGGGGATGTACAGGTATGCCATGAGAACATATCAGGTTAACTCTATATTCCCATATCGGTCTAATGCCACGTTGAAAACGCGACGCGTG
Organism: Danio tinwini; assembly: GCA_903798205.1. NCBI lineage: Eukaryota > Metazoa > Chordata > Actinopteri > Cypriniformes > Danionidae > Danio > Danio tinwini. Next base: position 13,193,063 of record CAIGQZ010032545.1, on the reverse strand, counting down.
CTGCTTTGCGTTTGTGGTGTTTAACTGCACTGCTTTCGGGCGTGAGGTGCCTGAAGAACACTGTTGAGAACCGGGTAACTGTGTGTAACCCGGTTACACAATGTTAACTGTGGTGTAAGTTTCACTATGAAGCGTGTTTCGGGAGTCTTCTGCGATCGGATCCTTTAAAATGTTGGTGACCCAGGGGCTTGATAAACCATGTCTCGGGCTGAACGCTTTCGACCAATGGCAACAGACTGTCATCGGTCCAATCAGCGCAGATTAGCTTCGCACTAAGGAGGGGTTTGAGAACAAATTAATCACTGAACAATTCATATGGGAATCGCTGGGATAATTAGGTAAAATTAATGCATATTATAGTGCATGCATAGACCATGAAAGTGTTTTTTGACCTCGCATGCATATCAGTATGTTGTTGAAGACCCATAAAACCAAAATATGACCCTTTTTAATGCATAATAGGGGCTCTTTAAGTTGTCCCTTAAAAAAACTTAATTAAGTAGTAGTTTTATTCATTCATTCATTTATTCATTTTCTTTTCGGCTTAGTCCCTTTATTAATCTGGGGTTGCCACAGCTGAATGAACCGCCAACTTATCCATCATATGTTCTACACAGCGGATGCCGTTCCAGTTGCAACCCATCACTGGGAAACATCCATACACACCCATTCACACACATACACTATGAACAATTTAGCTTACCCAATTCACCTATACCACATGTTTTTGGACTTGTGGGGGAAACCGGAGCACCCGGAGGGTGAAACTCCAAAAAAGGTCTAAAAACACAACAGTTGCTCGAGGAAAAGATTATATTAGAGTAGTAAATTGCTCAAGGGAAAGCAAACATGGGCAGCTGAGATCAAACAACAGCAAGGGCCTTGTTGACTTACAAAGCCAGAGCTTAAGGAGGCCGTGAGACTAAAGGTTACTCTGTCAGAAGGCTAAAGTCTTTTATTTAGTCTCCATTTGCTCTCAGACAAATCCCAGCCACTTTTACAAAGCTGGAAATGAACAAAAAGCACACGCACGCACAGCTAGACAGCCTCAAAGGTATTTCCTTTGAAACTCAGAGCTTGTACATAATGCTCTGGTGGACGTGCTACTCAATCAGTAAGGTAAACATGCAATTTCTTAGGCCGTTCCCAAGCCAGACAGCCATATTCACATCAAAGAAGACAACAGTCTGTGTTGGGCAGGCCGGTATTGCGCTATATACAATGTGTGGCTATCAGTGGGCAGGACTATTTTACATTATTTACACGTGCAATGAGAAAACGTGGATTAATGTGAAATTGCAGAGTGGGATGTGTTTCAGACAAGTCAAGACGAGAAAAAGCTTATTATTAAGGGGTGTTATTAGGCACAAAGTTAGGTGGAGTTTGGATGCTTACGGTTGTCAAGCAACAACACGCCAAGTGATGCGCAGTTACAGTCATGTGTATAAGAAATATTTTACAATGGGTCGGAATGTGGCTTGACAATGGTTTTGTAACATGTCCTGTTGAAATTGTGAAGCTGGTTGTGCACTAATGTAGGAGTTATCTTATTTTAGTTTGTGTTTGAAATATATTTTTATATATGAAAGAAAAAATAAGTAATTATTATGAAACATTTAATTACAGGTATTAAAAATATTTAATTGCATTAATAAAAACAGACTTTGACCATGTGTGTGAGCGTGTTAAATAAACAAACTTTATTCAAAGAAGATTGCATTCAGGTACTGTTATTAATAGGGCTGTGCAAAAATATCAATACATCTAACTATCTCTAATTCGATATCGATAATTCCTTTTACGATAGTGTATTGATAGTCCAACCTCAAGTATCGATTCAAGTTGTGCCAAACGACCTCTACCTCAGCTAAAATCGGGATCAACAAAACATCAAGTATCGGTATCAGAAGTAAGCAAGAGTGAGCATGGCGGAAAATATAAAGGTGCCTTCAGCTATTAGAGCTGACGTGTAGCTGCACTTTGGTTTTAACACTATACCGGGGAGTACTGAATTAGACAAAAAAAATATGCCATTTGTAAGCTTTGCAATCTATATAGTTCTCTGTTCAATCACACTGTACAGTTCTAATGAATTGTAAGGGATGGAAAATAAATTGGAATTGGAATTTGTATTTGTCTGCCGACTTTATCAAGTTGTCAATATAATGTGACACACATACTAATACAAACTATTGCAATATATCACAATATTTATTGTATAGCAATATATAGTGATATATTGTATCGTGAGCCATGTATTGTGATATGTATTGTATTGTGAGGCCCTTGCTATTTAGCCCTAGTTATTAACATATATTATTTATTTAGACCGTTTTTTTAAGAAGCAAACAAAGATTTATATTCTAAATTTCTGTTTGTCATTGAATTCAGAAAAATAATATGAATTATGCTTTTCGCAAAAATATGAACAGTTTTAAGCATCAATAATAAAAAATATATAAATTATTCAGATTAGATCAATTTCTAAAAAACTATGTGACTAGTATTATTTTAAACTATTTGTAAATATACTTATACATTTTAAGATTGCAACCAAATTTCAATTACGCTGCTCTGCGTTCATTTAACCCCAGCACCTTTCAACAGCTCAGTTTACCCATTAGATAGATAGTGTGTGTTATTATTGTTATTATATCACAAAACCGTCTCCACCGGTGTCAATCTTTTTGAAGACACACGCTGTCAGCGACTTCGGGTTGATGTCTGACGTCTGGTTTTAAACAATTCCTTCGTGTTTCCCAACACAAATCGATTACGTAAGTTAATTTCATAGTTTTGACGTCTGACGTCTGGTTTTAAACAATTCCTTCGTGTTTCCCAACACAAATCGATTACGTAAGTTAATTTCATAGTTATTACAGATTGAACATAAAACAATTAAGTTGTCTATTTTAAATAGATATGATTTACATCTGAAATGTTACACAAGCAAGAAAAATATTAAACAAACAGTTTTTTTAATATCAGCATGCAAACGCATTCACGAATGCAACAGTTCAATGATTCATTCATAAAGACGATCACTTACTTTTTTATAAATAAATCCACTATTTTGAATGAATTATTTGAAAAAATAATGTTCAGATTAGATCAATTTCTAAAAGATCATGTGACTAGAATTAATTTAAAACTATGCATTTTAAGATTGCAACCAAACTTCAAAATATTATAGCTTTTTAATTTAATATTAAAAAATAATACATATAAATTTCTATCTATTAGCACTGGGCAATTTGACCTAAAATCAATATCTTGATTATTTAAACATATAAACCCGATTACGATTAATAAACGATAATTTCATTTATTTAAAAAAAAAATTGTGTCAAGTCTCTTTACAGGTTTTTTTTCTAAATGCTACTTTAATGTACAAGAAGCTAAAACTAGCTCATTTAGAGGCGGACACCGGTAGATATGCAACAACTTTAATCAAAAGGTAAAAACAAAACAACGGGACTCGAGACTGTAAACAAATGCTCTAATGGGCTCGTGGCTCTCAGCACTGCCCACACTCCTCACCGCTACCAAACAGACCAATCACAGAGCTTTTGCTACAAATCGTTGTGACGTGGTTACATTTTTAAAAGGGCCATGCGAAGGCTGCGCAGGACCATACATGTACGCTCAACGCAGAAGTATAAATCACCCTTAACAGAGGGCTTCACGTGACTTCACGAGTGGTAGGGAAAGTAATCGAAAAAATTGACCTGGGAAAATTTGATTGATTATAGATTCTGAAATTCGATTACTTTTCGATTAATTGCCCAGCCCTACCATATATCTATATAAATATCTATATAAATATAAAATATAATCAAATTTAACACTTAATAATATGTGCTAAAAAACAATGTGTGCTAAATGATAAATTACTAAATGATGAATTACAGCATGCTGCAGTCCTTTTTCTGTTTTTCGCTGTATTTAGACCTTAGTCTTAGGAATGGTGGAAAATGAATTATGCATGAACAAATGTGGACCATACATTGATCATATTATATTTCAAACAATCTCTCGCATTACCTTTTCACAGTTGCACATGAACAAACCAAAGAACACACGCACAAGCACACTCCACCCTCCACACCACACCAAAAAAAAATGTATTTAGGGTGAGTTGGAGGTAATTAACTCTAAGTACACAAAAGGGGGGTTGATTTCAATGGCAATACTATGTGATTATCCACTAATGCTTTTAAAAGCGCCACGCAGGGAGGAGAAAAAAGCAAGAAAAAGAACCGCCTCGGGCTGAACACACGTCCATAGAGCTCCAGAGCAAAGAGGAAAAACAGCAGCTTGTCATCTCTTCCCACCAAAACTACAGGCCCACATCCCTGTCTTTTTCATCCCCTCTAATCCAGGGAATTCTGAAAAGATGAACTCATTCCTCTGCAGAAGCTCCTGCCAGACCCTTTAACCAGAGAGGAAAAGAGACGGGAAAAGAGAGAGAGAGAGAGAGAGAGAGAGAGAGAGAGAAAGAGAGACACTGTTGCTTTGGAAATAATGTGATCCTAACATTCATGGCAGCGAAGCTTTCTTGAATTGAACTGAACTGAGAGAGGGAATGAAGGGGGAGTCTGAGTCTCTTATCCTGTGCCAAGGATTAGATTCCCTCCAGCTATTAGACTGTACCATTGCGCTGACAGGCAGAGGGGGTAAAGACAGAGAGTGTTTATGCGAGCAGAAGAAACAGAACAAAGTTTTATGGTGGACAGAATTCATCTTTTGACGCCACTCTTGACAGGCCTGGGCATTTTTCTTTTTCGCTGGGGTCAGAGAAGGGAAGAAGTGGGAATTACAGACCGAGAAAAGGGAGGGGGGCGGGGGGTGAAACATAACAAACAACTGCCGCCATGCTTCCCTTCCCCTCCCTCTTTGGTACGGCTCTGATTTTTTAGACGACTATCACTACAGGGCGACTTACAACACACTAACGGGCCACATTTAGGCTGGCGTCTGCGCTATCTCTGCCATCAAAGACTGCTTTATCAGCCAGACGCACTAACTGGGGCAGCGCTCTCACACAGATGGGTTTCTTTCTCTTTGACCCATTCTCCTTCTTTTCCCTTCACTTCATTAATTTTTAAAGTTTTTAGTATTTTCTCAGGCTGCTGCTTTCCATTGCTGGGCTGTGCAGTCATGAAAAGTATTTGTGTGCATGTCAGCCTTTTAAAGTATATACTCAGAGTTTGCATAAACACAGATGATGAAAACATGGACTAAAGAAATACCTGGTCTTTACTCAAAAAACAACATTTACAGTTTGTTCAAACTACTTTTTAAAAATGAGCTGAAACAACACAATTCTTCAGCTTTTTTGAAGACAAATTAATTGTTTTATGTTCAATCCACGTAAATTTGTAAAAAATAATAAGCTAACTCCTTTATGTTGTCCTTACACAAATCGATTGCGTGGAACCCAGCATTTTTTATTTACAGTGCTCATTGTGAATATGTACACCATATACATTTCTGGAGAGCACGAATTATGTAGCCAGAGATACGTATGGCTGCATTTAGTCTTTCGAATGAACACTGCAAGGCGGCATGACGAGTCTTCTGTTTCTTTTTGCGCTACCAGCTGACCGCTAACCTCCATATGGACAGCTTTTCCGCTGTTACCAGTTTGCCCAGTGGCTTGCCACGTACATCATCAGACTTGAGACACAGATTGGAGTTGATCATGACGATGGGGTTTGAGTCCAGCAAAGAACGGTTTCAGAATGCAGGTAAAACAAAAAGCAAAAAAACTAAAAATAAACAAGTAAATAACAGGTTGAGAAGGAGGTAAGATCTGTAAACATCGTGAAAATCTGGGGGCTTTTCTTTTTCTGGCTTGCTTTTAAAAACACCATTGGTTTGGTTTAGGGAAGAAGGTAGTTGGTGCAATCGGTTGGGCAGTCAGTAAGTTGACCTCTGGTGGATGTACGCGAGAAGAGCAAGCGCGAATGGCACTCACAAGAGACATTTGAGATCTCAAAAAGTGTACACTGCGGCCTCTGGTGAATTTGCGAAAACAAAAACTGCAAAAAAACGTACCTCATGGGACGTATTTCGTGCTCTCCAGAAATGTATACAGGGGTATGTATCTATAATGAGCCTGGGTTGAGTGGTGTTCAGTGTCTGCACTTTGTCCATGAGTTTCATTCATTCATTCATTTTCTTTTTGGCTTAGTCCCTTTATTAATATGGGGTCGCCACAGTGGAATGAACCGCCAACTTATCCAGCATTTGTTTTACGCAGCGGATGCCCTCCAGCTGCAACCCATCACTGGAAAATATCCATACACACTCATTCACACGCATACACTACAGTCAATTTTAGCATACCCAATTTACCTATACCACATGTCTTTGGACTTGTGGGGGAAACCGGAGCACCCGGAGGAAACCCACACGAACACAGGGAGAACATGCAAACTACACACAGAAATGCCAACTTACCCAGCCGAAGCTCAAACCAGCAACCTTCTTGCTGTGAGGCGATCATGCTACCCACTGCGCCCCCGTGTCGCCGTCCATGAGTTTTAGAAATGGAATTGTTGTCATTTAAAGTAGAGTTGCAGTTATGTGCTGTTGTTAAATGCACAATATGTAAGACTTTAAAAATAAAAAGGTTTTATAAAAAAACACTAGAACAGTGTTCATATATTTCGCTGACCAATGTACTTGCGTTATGTCAATTGTTTCGAAGAATGTTTAAAGTCTGAGAAATTATCAGTTCTAACTAGTGACATGGACAGTGTCATCGCTAGTGCCGTCATACACTCTTGTATTTTACATTTCTAATTTGCATATTCACTGTGTAGATCAAAATAGCTCATCTACATGATACTCAAATCCTGTATGAAAACATGTTGTTGATATTTTTTATAATTGGTGCATTGCAGCAACCCTAACTATTAATATTAGTAAAATAATGTTATATATTTAAGCCAACAAATGATGATGAATCTTCTCAGCCTCTGCTGCATCTATTAAAGTGCAAATAAACTGCATTTTATTGCGCTGCAAATGGCGAGCGTATATTTTAATCCCTTTGCTATGGCTCAATAGTGTTAATGACGACTTGGTCAAACGTGCGTAAGATTCACACCTCAGAGCCATATAAAGCACAGCTTAGTTAGTCAGATTCACTGCCGGCCACTGCCTCTCCGGATTCCTTAACACTCACTAGTGTTGACATTTCAACACATGGGCCATCTGAGCCCAGAGCAACAAATGAAGGAGTATATGCGGTCGACCCAGGTCAGATCTCTAGGTCTCAGCACCAATTTCCACAGCCGGGTCCAGCGGTGTAAAGACCCACAGATCTGTGTACTGATCTCCGCGGGTGAGACTCCGCTAGAAGAACTGGGGGATCCAGAGCGAATTCCTTTACTATGAGAACAGACGGGGCAGTGTGGAGGACAAACTCCCATAACTACAGAACATCTACAGCCCGTTCACAACTTTATTAATTATTTGCAATAAAACATAAACAAAACATTTTCACCACAATAAAAAATTGCTTTCAATAGCACGTCTGATAGTTTAGCAAGTGTATGAGCCTGTTTACAAAGACATTTACTGACAAACATTTATATTTATTTATCATATTCACTTCATAGCATCAGCGTTTAACATAACATCTTTTAGTGACTAGATGTGGTTTCATATCACAGAATGAGTAAGAAATCATATTATTTCAATTCAGTGATAAAGGTTTTGTTGATTAGAACAATTATTAATATACATTGCTTATATAAAATACCAAGGATTGCTTGAAGGACACTTATATTGCTACAATCATGTGTTTATGGTTTTCATGTTTGATCAGTTTAACCTTTTCTATCTTCTTTTTACATCTTTTAGATTACAGCATGAATATAATAGCTATTACATTACATGTATGTTCATAACACAATATATTTAGTTAGTGGATACAAATGAATTATTGTCAATGATATTTTTATTGCAATAAATAGGAGAATATATTGTGGTAAATAATGGTTTGTTTCAATGACAATGTTTGCTACTTTCAAATTGGCAGTAATTCAAATTAAAGGTGATTCTGCACGGTATCTAAGAGGCCATGAAAATATCCATTACTTAACCATAAAGATATGATGAACTATGAAATCCTTTCACTTATTACTTTTATCTGCAAGAAATTAGAATACGGGCACATTCGAGCCAAAATTTTTGCCACTAAAGTACACCATCCTCTAAACATCACAATATTAAAACGATATGGATTGCCTTTTCTGTAGATCAAAATAAAAAAATACAATACAATAAAAAATTAAAACAAATCTTACATAGCTGGTACAATTTTTGGTTTATTATATTGCTATTATAATGTGTAATATCTATATTTTACATATAGTTTCATAATATGTATTATTGTGAAATAATTCTTTGCATAGTGTAATGGAGGCCAGGTAAACTTCACTCCTCTGACCTTTAAAGGTGCTCTCGAGACAGACAGCAGAGGCCATGGTCTATGGCTTCCTTGTTAGAGCAAGCAACTACCATACAAAGAATCGCCGGTTTGACCCCAGCTCAGAGCGTGTTGGGTGTAGCAGCAGGGTATATGCAGGAACCTTGAAGATAATCTCAATATCTTTTTAAGACTTTTTAAAGACCTTCTCAGAATATTTTAAGACTTCATCGCCGCTTCAAGTTCTAATCAGTATCAAACCTTTAACTTAATAAACAGTTGTTAATAAACTGTTGTAGTTAAATAAATCAATGGAGCACAAGTGTGCAACAGAACTCAGATAAGCTCAGAAGAAACAAAGCTTGAAAGAATAAATTACGTGGTTGTTTTCAGCGACAGGTTTCAGCCACTGTTTAAACTTATCTTTCTCCAAAAACACGTGGAGAGCGTCATATCACCTTCCTGTGTTTGTCGCAAATTACGTGATATCAGCCAGATGGAGGAGCTTGGCCAGACGTGCTTGGCCCGAACCAATCACATGGATCAAGGAAATTAAATATATTTATGCTTTTTTGGAGTCAAACACTGGACAATGCTTGAACAAAATTTAAGACCTCGTAAAAAACTTTTAAGACTTTTTAATATCTTTTAAGGCCTTATTTTCTCATAATTTATTCATCAACTTTTAATACTCTTTAAGACCCCACAGACACCCTGAGTAGGACCGGGTTACACTTGGAGGCTCGTCTGAGATGGGAGTGAGGTTTAGGGGGGTGAGTGTTATGGAGGCCAGCTAAGAAAGTGCTATGGAGGTAAACCTCACTCTTCTGACCTCTAAAGGTGCTCTAGTGACAGATGCCGGAGGCCATGGTCTTTAGCCTCCTTGCTAGATTAACCGACTCCTATGCAAAGAATCACCAGTTCCTAGCTCAGTGCGGGTTGGGTGCAGTAGGACCAGTGGGTAACACATACAATGATTTATGATTTTAAACCCAAGCTTATCACAAGGCAGTCTGAGAATTTCAGCTAATATTTAACAACAAAAAAGCTCTATTTTCAGCACTATTCAACATAACACAAACAAAAAAATGTATGAACCTACTGACAACACAGCAGTGCTCAAATAGGCCAAATGACAATCCCATCTACTATCCCAAACCCCATGCCATCCTTATTGTCATTCAAGAAAAGAAGACACGAAAAGATACACATCATTCATTATTTATGTAATGATGATATATTAAGTGTAACTTATCAGAAAACCAGAGTTTGATCACCGCAAATATATTGCTGTCACCAAAGATATTTGGCATACATTAAAGTGAGATGTGCTCTGGCAGCTGAATGATACACAGCAGGTACGGTTTCAGCGATTGAGACAGTCTTAGTGCTCAGGTTAATTTAAGGCGAAAGCTGTGTATTTGGATACAGCTCATCTGCAAGGTGATGGACACATACTCAGCTCAGATGATGGCATGCTATTGATCGGCCCAATGGATCATAAACACTCAAGTCAATGCATCCTGACAGCCTTGCTGTCTTCGCCTTCTGTTTCAGTCACAATGCTTAAAGCCATGCACGTGTTCAGTAGCTACACAGCTGCTTTCTAAAACAAAGCAAACTGTTTATGTTTCCCCATTAAAAATGCACAAGCAAGCACTTCTAATACTTTGTGAGGTAACAGGCCTGTCAGCATGAATGGAGAGACAGTTTAAGGCTCTAGGGGTTAATGATGTACTAAATTTCCATGTTACATTACTAATTAATTTACTGGTGATCTGAAGGGAGCAGATTTTAATGTATGAGCATGAGTTTTATAAAATATAATTATTAAATATATCAAAAAATAATTTAATATTATCTTGAAAATATGGCTGGATCCATCTGCTCCTGCTGATCTTTCTTTGAGGCTCTACCTAGTTTGGAATACACCACAGCCAAAATAAATGGTGCCAGTAAGAAAACAGTACAATTTTGGTTAAATATGAGAGAGACTGTATCAGATATGTTTCAATCCTGATTTTGGTTCCTTATTGCAGTATTACAGTTTTGATTTTATTTTTCTTTTGGGTTGATCTTGGGCTTTGTTAATAGTTCAAAATCTAAAATAAAAGAATAAAAAAATGCATGCATATATATATATATATATATATATATATATATATATATATATATATATATATAATAAGCAAACATTAAAATAATATAAAAATAAGCAAACATTATTGCCATGTGCTAATAAATCTACCCAGTTCAAGATGGTTTACATTAGGAACTGTTGTCAGGAAGGAAAAAGACTAAGCAAGGCTGACTAAAAGAATGAAACAGACAAGTGCCAATGACATAGCCTTGAGACACACCACACTTACACAGATACTACCCCTGACCTTTTTACCTCATAATACCACTAAAATCCACCCAAAATAACCAACAATACGCAGAAGTGAATAGGGTTGCTTGTAGATTTTCAAAGCAAAATATATCATTAGAATGTACATTACATATTCGATTCTACTTTAAAACATCTTCAAAAAAGTAACTAATTGAAAGATAATCTTCAGACAAAAGAAAAAACATATTTAGAAATCTTAAATTATGAAAGGCTGTCTGGTAATGAAAAGACAAAGCAAAACAGACAAGAAAATTAAGAAAAAGATATAGCCAAGCACCAAAGGCATAGCCTAGTGGCAAGCCATACCATACACTTAAACAGAAACTCCTTGTGACACTTTGAACATAATATATCACTAAAATCCATTAAATAACCCACAAAAAGAATTTAATGAAGAATTTATGTGTTTTCAAAAATTCTCTGTAATTAGAATTTACATTTTATATATTATAAAAATTTGCAACTCTAGAAGGCCTACATAAAAAAAACTGTCAGTTAGGAAAAAGCAACATAGACTCATTCTAAAAACATACCCCTATGTACATTTCTGGAGATCGCAAGTTGTGTAGCCAGAAGTATGTATGGCTGCATTTAAAACGAACGCTACAGAGTGGTTTAATGTCAATATGGACGGCTGTCCCGCTGTTACCAGTTAGTCCAGTGGCTTGCCGTGTACGTCAGCGGACTTGAGACGCAGAGAGGACTTGACTGCAATGACGGGGCTCGAGGTGAAGAACGGTTCTAGAAATTAGGTAAAACATAACAGAAGCCAAAAAATAAAATAAACAAGTAAATGACAGGGTGATAATGTGGTAAAATCTAAAAATATGATAAAAATCAGGAGAGGGCTTTTCTTTTTCTGGATTGCTTTTGAAAACTCTGTCGGTTGGGTTTAGGGATGTGGGTGGGCACTGGTTAATTGGTGCTTTTAAAAACACTATTGGTTGGGTTTAGGGATGGAGGTGGGTGGGTCAGTCAGTCAGTCAGTCAGTCAGTCAGTCAGTCAGTCAGTCAGTCA
>CAIGQZ010032545.1:13166724-13181200 GCA_903798205.1 Danio tinwini | reverse complement strand
TCAGTCAGTCAGTCAGTCAGTCAGTCAGTCAGTCAGTCAGTCAGTCAATATTGGCCCCTGGTGGATTAAAGCAAGAAGTACAGGCACGAATGGCACTTGCGAGAAAAATTTGAGGTCGTAAAACACATACACAGCAGCTCCTGGTGGATTTGCGAAAACAAAAACAGCAAAAAAAAGTACCTTCTGGGATGAATTTGGTGCTCTCCAGAAATGTAAATAGGGGTACACAATGAGAATGAGCCTGGGTTGGGAAAAAGACAAGACCAAGAGACTAAAATTGCCAAACATTAATGACACAGCCTTGAGGCAAACCATCCTATACGCTCCAACATACACTGCCCCAGACGTGTTTACCCAAAATACCTCTAAACTCCCCAAAATGCCCCACAATAAGCAGAAGTAAATAGGCTTGTTTGCTGTGGGTTTTCAAAGACCTCACTAAGGGCCACTGAGGTATGGCATGAACTCCCTATTGAGGGCTGTAATTGCATTAAGAAAGAGAGACCAGACTCTGGACACAGAGCAAATATGTCCAGTTAGAGCGGATCAACTTAGTGTTCCTCTAGCTCTCCAGTGCTCACAAATCCCGTTTTGTGTCTCTGAGGGAGTCTTTTGTTCTGTGCTTAGATTAACCAACAGGGCAAACTAAAACAGGTACAGTGTGCTTTGTCATACCACTAATCACATTACAGAATGTGCTGCGGCTAAGTGAGTGAAAGAGTGAGTGATTGCAGTTTGATCGCCAGGCCTGACTGTCTGTCTCTCTAGCTATATCTCTCTTTGCCTTATCTGTTTTGCAGTCATTAGCGTGAGGATCAAGGACTCTTAAATGTTAAGAAAAGCAGACGGCTTCTTCTTTGGGCACCAGGGTTTTGCAATACTCATGTACTGTTTGAAAAGATTTTGTCGACAGTGTAGTAGTAAAAAAAAAAAAAATTGACTTACTGTATATGCCACAACTGCCACTGGAAAATGAATTGAGAAGTAGTGATAAAATGGATGTTATCTAATTCATTTATTAATTTTCTTTTCAGCTTAATCCCTTTATTAATCTGGGGTCACCACAGCAGAATGAACCTCCAACTTATCCAGCACATGTTTTAAGCAGCGGATGCCCTTCCAGCCGCAACCCAACACTGGGAAACATCCCTTGCACACACTCACATACACTACAGTCAACTAGCTTATTCAATTCACCTATACCGCATGTCTTTGGACTGTGGGGGAAACAGGATCACCCGGACGAAACCCACGCAAACACAGAAAGAACAAGCAAACTCCACACACAAAAAAGCCAAATGAGCCAGCCGTGTTGCCCCTAATGTGTATATAATAAAATATATTATTGAATCATATTAGATAACATCCGGGCAGCACGATGGCGCAGTGGGTAGCACAATCATCTCACAAATATATATACTTTTTGGAAAATAAAATGTCAAACATGGATAACATAAAATAATCTTTCACTTTATCTGACATATTCATGTAATAATAAAACACACATATTCAGACCTGCACTTAATTTAATATATATAAATTAATATATTTTAATTAGCATTACTAAGTCTTACATTTTATTAAAATATATGACAAACAGGTAAAACTAGTGTCTTGAAGAAATGTGGCAATATATGTAGATTTAAAATATTGTATTGACGATTATTATAATAATTATTAACATTATTATATTGGGGCTACAGAATGATATTAGTGGGTGCTAGGGCTGTGCAATTAATCAAAATCGAATCACAATTTGAAAGAGGCTGCGATATGAAATATATAGTATTTAATTTCCCCCACCCAGAGCAAATGTGTGACTGCCATCTGTGTGTGATAGTCTTACTAGCCAATTGAGCGAGCACATTTTCCTTCTGCCCAATCAGAATTATGCAACCGAACTATGAGGAACGCCCACAATAAAAAACAAACAAACAGGAAAGCGCGGACTAGTGGGATGATGGCGTCTGCTGCTTTAGCATTATTAGACTAATTAATATTAAAGAAAACAGCACATCGATAATATGGGAGTATTTTGGTTTCAAAGTCACAGACACTAAACAAAAACAGGTCATTTGTTGCCAGCATGAGGAAATACAATAACCGACACCTAAAAAAGCACCACAGGCGGCTATATGAGGAGTATGATTGAGCTGAAGCTTAATTAAAAAAATAAAATAAAAAAGGCAAATCAAATCGAAATCGCAATATCTGTAAAAAACTAAACAAAATCGCAATTAGATATTTTCCCCAAATCGCACAGCCCTAGTGGCTTCCTGCCTTCCATAAATCATTATTAGATTTTTTTAGATTAGATTCAACTTTATTGTCATCACACATGTACAAGTACAAGGAAACAAAATGCAGTTATAAACCATATATTACGATAACAATAACAGTTTATTATTATAAATCTATAAATATGTGATATTATTAACTCTTAATTATTTTACTACTAATAAAACAAGAATTGACTGTACATCACATCTGTCACTAGCAAATGAATTCACAAATGTATATACAGAACTCATTCTGGTATTTGAAAATCTACAAATATGTCAAACTCACTTCACTACAAAAATAATAATAAACGTCTCCCCTTGCAACTTTAAATCCCTGCAACACACATGCATTTCCAAGTTTGGTTAGTCTGAATAATATTTCCATAATTTTAAGCTTCAAACTCAAGGGAGGAAAACACAACTCTACTCGTGGAGCTTTGGAAAAATCCAAAAATACACCAGTGCCAATATGAGTTAGCTTGACAAGTGTGCACTGCCTTCAACCTTTTTGATTGTAGCACCTGTTTCTAAAACAAGAGAACATCATCAATGCTTGGCCAAACTTATGGAAAGAAAGAAAGGAAGAAAGGAAGAAACAGGAAAACAAAACAGAGATTTTACATTAAAAAGTCGGAAAACGCTAAACCAATCCAGCGTGAAAATAACGTTACGTAAGAAAATTACTCATGCCGTAACTAGAATACAGAAAATAGAAAGTATTAGCTTTAGGATGGTGAGTAAATGTGTAGGAATTATTTGAAGACCAGTGCCGCATCATGTCCCAGACACTGTTTCTCCTATGTCTTTCTCTTAGGCCAAGCAGAGCATATACAGTGTGATTTTAAGCAGAATTTGGTCTAGTAAATTTCAGCTTTGTTGTGCATCTTTTGTCATCATCACACGTTCATGTATACAGGATGAACTCAGATGTGATGAAATTCTGATATGCCTAAAATGTTGGTCGCCCCCTGTGACAGTATCTCACAACTGACTCAGAGTTATATAGGTTGTTTTAAATCACGTGGTTTTGGTGACGCCGAAATTCAGATGGAAGTAAAAAACTGAATAGGAGACATAGAGGGATATCCGTAGTTTTGTGATTTATACCATATATTAAAGGAGATATAAATAGAAAATAAGCACATATGTTGGACATAATCCTTATATCTTAAAGAGGACCAAGTTTTCTACTCAACTAAAATATATTTGCCTGTCATCGATGCGGCATATACTGTATAAGCTATTAAGACACTTGAATAATACTATCGTAAATACTGTTTAAAAGCATACTAGATAATTACTTGAATTAAACTGTCGTAGTAATTATATTGTTGCTGTGGTACAACTGTAGTAATAAACGAATTATTCAATAGTTTTCTTCGCTATAATTATACACCATCACAATGCACCACAGTTTACACTAACGTCATTTATTACAGTTTATCAGTTTACTATACTACAGTATTCTGCAGAATTCAATAACAAAGAGCTGTACACATTATACACTTTACTATGTGGTTCAAAAACATGTTTATCATAAATTACTATAATGTTAGTTTTTTCCCCATGTGGATATCTTCCAGACATCTCAACAAAAAAAATGAAAGCATACAAAAAGCGTGGACGTATAGTCTACATTATTATTTATTTACTTTTGTAAGGGGGAATGAACTTAACAAACTTACCGTCAACAAACATTCACCACTGCTGCACATATAGACGTTCATGTTACGGTTGTTTATTTCGCCGAAACGTCGGTAAAGACATGGATTACATTTTATTTATATTCTCCTGAATTTTGTATGTGTGGTGGTGTTTGTATCTGATTTTTATATAACTCGTTAACATATTTATACACATAGTTACACCTGTATATTATCTTTTATAGGTGCTGTCAAACAATCACATTCAAAAAAAGTTTGTACACATGGATGTATGGAATAAATGTTGATTACGTGCCGCCTTCTCTTCCGTTTTTTAAGCAAGTTTTTTTTAACTTTTCCTCTTTTATAAGCAAAACTTTTGGAAGTCTATAAAAGCTGTTCGGCATTTCTTATTTTGGCGAATTTAAACAATTGTAAACAACATAAAACAGAAATATTTTGATGTTCTGATAGCGATTGCTATGAAGAAGAACCACTTTCTGCCCTCCATCTGAATTTTGTGCGTGTCTGTACAAAGAAATGTGCATTATCAGCACATTATCTCGTAAAAGCATGTTTCATTTTCTGAAATATCCAACATTTTTGGGTCCAAAGGGTACTATGTGTTCATTTCACACATATAGTGTGAGAAGTCAAGTCACAGCTCGACAAACAAATCAGATACGTCTTCTCATATAATGCGAGCTGGTACTTTCCTGAAATCACACAGTGTATGTCCAGCCTTAATGAAGGTTAAAGTGAGGATGTGGGACTCCATGGGCCCCTGCAGTTAATCCACACAGTGCATTCTGCAGGCCAGAGGAATGCGTTGGCTCTCCCAGTTTTAAAAATACTGACAGCCATAGGTCCCTGCACAACTGTCAATGTTCGTCTGGGGAGGAAGGGGGAAAACATTCTTCACTTTATTTTAGCTAGGCAATCAAACAGACCACCTAAATCACCACTTTTCCATCCAATGCCAGCATTGTATAATGTATAATTCCTAGGCATCAGAAACTGGTCAAACTAAAAACGGCCTTTGGATCTAGCAATGCCACCTTTTTTGCCTGCTCCCCTCTGGGTGCAGGCCAGCTGACACCGAAAGCAAAAGCTTTAATGGTGACGGTCGCTCAACGGAGTATTGTTCCCCCTTCTGCAGCCTTGAGAGGAGGCTCACTAAAACACTAAACTAACAGTTGGACATTCCATACATTTTTAATGGCATGGCTGCCTCTTTATTTGTTTCCCTAACCCCGTGGCCTGGGCTGAATGAATGGCTCTATTGGAGGAGGCAGGCAGGCGCAGCGGCATGCAGGGTGGAGGGAGAAGAGAGATGGGCTGCCCCAGCCTTCCCAGAGTGCACCGCACGACTCCATCACTCACTCATTACTGCGCGAGGGTGGGGGAAGTGAGGAAATGATTACCTGTACAAATGGTCTGAATGTTTTACCCAACCTCTTCTAGGTAGGTCTTTTAAAAATGGATACACTGTGACGGAGGATAAATAAGCATGCCAGTGTGAAAGTCCTAAAAGCTTATAAGAAGGGATTATAAATATAAAACCAAAAAGAAATATATAAAACAGAAATATAAATGACTGGCCTATACTACAGGGTGTCTGCAGGTTTCATCAAGTCAAATTGAAGATTCTTTAAGACCCTTTTAAAACCATTAAGCATGACATTTTAGACTTATACAAGGTTAAACACTAAGATTTTTTTTTCTAATGAACCAGTTTTATTATAAAGAATCATATAATAATAATAATTTTTTTTTAGGTAATTTAATGGGGAATTTGATGTAAAAATGTCTATAAGATGTTGTGAATTGTATCTGTTTGCAATAAAAAAAACGTAAATATAAAGAATAAGGTTTTATTATTAAGGTTAGATGTATTGTTGGTGACTGGAAAGATGTCGACCTGATTGAGTAGCTTAACTTGGACTAAGCAAAATTAAGACCTGTTTAAAAGGATTTAGGACCTACAACACAATATTCCAGTGAAATTAAGACTTTTAAGGCCAAAAAATATAGTTTTTGAAATTTAAGACAATTTAAAACTTTTTAAGACCCAGCAGACACTCCATAATATTACCTGCAATATTAGGGTAGAAAAAAACCCTCTAAGATAAAATAAAAGTCACACTGTAAAACCCAACAGTTAACTTTATCAAATGAAACGAGTGTAGTTAACTTAAAATTGACTAAAAGTTAATTCTACTCATTTGAAAAGAGTTTTAAACTCAGTGTTGAAGGTAATAAGTTAATTAAATACCTCATTACGTCAACTTAAACAGAGTAAATTCACAGTACTCATATAGATAAGTTGCCTTAACTTATTGGGTTTTAATGTGTGCAAATTGCTTTGTTTACTCAAATGGATTAAGTTCACAGTACTCATTAGGATTCGTTTTTGAACTTAAATGGTTTGTTGCAATCAGTTTCCACAAATGGTTTGAGTTACCTTCACTTTTTTGGGTTTTACAGTGCAGTGTGCAAGCACAGCCTAAAATTTAATTCAATTACATCATGACAAAGACAGTTTAAACTCTTTGAAAATTAAAAAGTCTATGATTTTCTAAAAATCCTTCACATCTTGCAATTTTACACCAGTTAAGCAACATAGAAAAAGAAAGATCTCCAAGCTCCCTGCGCTCACACACACAATCCTACTGACAAAGGCAAAAACAAGACACAGATCCAGCGAGACATAAACAACAAAATGGTAAACAAATAGGCATGTCTGTTTCTGAATCTGTTGTGGGATACAATAGAGGTGGGCGAATAATTCAGCTGATGAGGGTTTGTTTGCCTTGTTTACATGTGTTATGTAAGGGGAAGAGGAAATCGGTCATTCAGGACAGGAACTCACGCTGTATGTTATAGCCATGATGATACCGTATAGCATATGTTATGTAAAAGAACCTTTTGTGGATACCACACACATACACAAACGCACATCCTAACCCATCACCTCCAAGCCGCTGGGCTTCTCTTCAACATTCCTCAGCTTCCCCCTGCCGTCAAAGGGGTAGTGGAGCAGCCCCTGCGCTACAAAACCCAGGCAAGCTTTTTAAAACAGGATGTTTGGCTGAGGCCTCCTTCCCCTCAAATAAACAATCCACAGAACCTGATTTTCTGGAGGCAGGGTGGAAGTACTCCAGTCACATTATTTCCACATCCCGTATCCTGGAGCACTTGGGGCCCTGGGGGAGTGTGGGCAAGCTCTGGGGCTGTGGTGGAAACCTGAGGCCCCGTGCCAGGCAACGGGAAGAGGGAGAAAAAAAAGATAAAATGAGGGAAAGAGCAAGAGGGGGAGAGATATAGAGGCTCGCCGAGGTGAAGGGGGAGGGCAAAAAGGGTGGCCCCTGCACTGTCCACCCCACTGTGGTTTATTTTTCACCGACATAAAAACACTATGTTTACATGGACAACAATTTTCACATTAATAAGCAATGCGTTGATTAACACTATAGATACTGTATGACTGCATGTTATATATATATTTATACACACACATTATACATACTGTCCACCCACAACACCCAAAATTTTTCTGATTTTGGTTCCAATGTAGTAACGTGCACCTTTTGTAAAGCTGCTTCAGAATGATGATTATTGTTTATTTGTGCTATACAAATAAACTTGAATTGAATTGAGTTAAGATTCTATTATGCAAACAGATTTTTAATAGCTAAAGTCATACTCACAAAGTAAACAATTCAAATTAAGATATGGAGTACTCCTTTATTTTTGTTACTATTACAATATGCACTATTCAGTACTGTACATTTACCTGGACAACAATATATCAATATGATTATTTTTTATAATACAATTGAAACAATACTCTGATTAAGAATGAAAATAGAGATTTTTGTCATACTCAAACACAAATTAAGATGAAAAGGGCATTCCTATTTTAGTTG
Source organism: Danio tinwini (assembly GCA_903798205.1). NCBI lineage: Eukaryota > Metazoa > Chordata > Actinopteri > Cypriniformes > Danionidae > Danio > Danio tinwini. Next base: position 13,173,346 of record CAIGQZ010032545.1, on the reverse strand, counting down.
CATTTAGCCTGATGGAGTGCAGTACTCAGTATGTTCACAAGGACAACAACATTCTGATATTAACACAATTAAGATGATTCTTGGATCGTCTACCATGTACAAACATATTTTTTATGACCATAATCTGTTTTTTAAGTCATTCATTCATTCATTTTCTTTTCGGCTTAGTCCCTTTAATAATCTGGGGTTGCCACAGCAGAATGAACCTCCAACTTATTAAGCACTTGTTTTACGCAGCGGATGCCCTTCCAGCCGCAACCCAGCACTGGGAAACATCCCTTGGACACACTCACATACACTACAGCCAATTAGCTTATTCAATTCACCTATACCGCATGTCTTTGGACTTGTGGGGGACACCAGAGCACCTGGAGGAAACTCACGCGAACATGGTGAGAACATGCAAACTCCACACAGAAATGCCAACTGACCCAGCCGAGGCTCGAACCAGCAACCTTCTTGATGTTAGGTGATCATGCTACCCATTCCGCCACCGCATCATCCTTTTTTAAGTCATATTTAAAGTAAACACAAAAAAATCAAATTAAGGTGTGGAGTATTCCTATTTTAGCCACATTATCGAAGTGCAGTATCGATGTTCACATGGATAACAATGTTCCAATATAAACATGATTAAGACAATACTTGGACTAAAAATTTACAATGTACTGTAAACCAAGATTTTTGATTACTTTAATCCTGCTAAAGTCACAAAGAAGTAGTAACCTAGTATTCCAAATTTATTATACGTACGTGCATAATCATCCTATTACTGTTGCGTAAGACTTTTTATGACTTTTTTAATGGCAATTTTATTTGATAAAATATTTTTTATTACCTTAATCTTGGCTTAAGTCGTAGAAAAGTAGTAACGTAGTATTCCAAATTTAATACATGTACGTGCATAATCAACAATCTAATATTGCGTATGACTTTTTCATGACAATGTTAATTAATTAAACACTAAACAAAAAGTTTATATGGTAACATAATAAAGACTACAGGCTGATTTATACTTCTGCGTCGATCGCACATGTATGGTCAGGCACAGCCTTCGTGCGATCGCTTACTCTTCACCGTGGCTGACGACAACACTGATGCATACTACTCAAAAAAATGAGAGTCGTGAGATGGCGCTGAGAGTCGTGAGCCTGATAGAGCGAGTGTTTACAAGTGTCGAGTCCTGTGGAGAAGCTCCAGATGGAAACTTTTGCTTTGTGTTTACCTTGTGATTACAGTTCACACATGTCCGTCGGTTTCTGCTTCTGAATGAGCAAGTTTTTGCTACTTGTACATTAAGGTAGCATTCAGAAATAACAAAATACCCACGAAGAAATTCAACAGAGGAATATAAAAACCTGCTGCCAGCTAGCGTTTCAGAAGTGTTATCGCAGAGCAACACAAACAGCACGCAGAAGTATAAATGCGCAAGGCATGCACTATGGATCATGGTGTGCACTTGGCGCAGAAGTATAAATCAGCCTTAACTGTATACAGATATGTGAAATTCTGGAAAGAACTGGATGGCGCCATGTGGGAAAGTAATGATGTGCGAGTAATTAATGTATGTTTTGTGTAAAAAAAGAATATAAATACAAATATTCTAAGAGCAACTCATGTAAACAGCTTAATCATAATATTGTCTTCTTCAAACATTGTTACAGCAGCGGGACAGAGTGTGTTTAGGTCTGCTGTCTGTTTCTGTAATATGGACTGGCATGAGATTTTAAAAAGAGAGTGGAAAACTGAAATGGTCCCAGTGCAGAGCTGTTTAGACTCTTAAAGTTATATAACTCATCATTTGTGGATCTGCTGTAAATGACATAATGTAGGTGATGTCACTCCCCGATTCTACTTTACCTCAGTGATGGGCAAAATACATTGTAGTTAAAGTCTTCATATTGCATAGAGGTTTTCAAAGTCTGTGATCTTTCAGTGTTCAGTGGTTATTGGAAATGTTTAGTAGAAAATGTAATAGTTTGCTCACATTTTTGTGGCTATCACAGCAAACTGGCTGCATTTTTTGTCATGTTTTCTATTGTTTTAGAAAAGATCAGAAAAAGCCCATATACACAATGTCTGACCTTCCTCTCTCTCGAAAAAAAAAGATAAAAGTTGTTTAATATGAACAAAGGAGAGAAAATAAGACAAATGGTCTTCTTTTGTTTTCTATAGGAAAAAAGGAGCCTTAAGTAAAGTCAAAACTGACAGAACTTTCATTTTTTGCGTGACTATCTCTTTAAAAGCTCAAACGAATGTAAAATATTTATGCTTTGACAACAAAAAGAATTAAAAATGCAGTCCAGATATTTTCTGGCATTTGTGAAGCAGCTAACAAGCTGAGGGAAGACATCACATGCTTTTTAAAGGCTGTTCAAATCTATGGATGCAATCAAATCAGTGGTAATCGGCACACCGTCACATGCTTCGATGACTTTGTTTAATTGTTGAACTTCCAGATGCCCTTTTCTTGCACTTTAGAAAAGAGGTCAAGTCAGACAGACTGGCATCTACATAATGCTGCCAGGTTATCAAAATGTATTTTTGTGATTTTTTGGATAAGATGAGCATGTTATTATGTCAGACTATCAGTCAAAACAAAGTATGTTTTTTAAGATAACGTGCAGAAGAAGCTCTACTATCAGTGCTGTGATCAGCCAATGTCTCCTTGTGCTAGGAACATTACCCGATTAGCTCATTTCAGATTCAACACCTTTCATAATTTATGACGCAAGCCACATTTTAGCACCTTAATGAAAGAGCATCTTGCCACATACTTGGATAATAATAATGGGCTCAGTCTGATTTTTGACCATCTACGATATGGGTAAGTTGACACAAATATGGCTACGTTTACATGGACACTAGTCATCAAATGATTTGCTTTAATCTGAATAAGACAATGATATGATTAAGGTGTTTACACGAGTTGCTTTTTGAATGTTGCTTTCATGATCCCATTTTACATGTTATAGCACATATATCGATTGACGTCATTGCATCACCACACACTATCCACATTTCCTCTGGAGTTTTTTTGTGTGTTTCATTTTTAATTTGTCGACTTTAATTGCAGTTTGGCAATTTCACTTTCATGTAGGAACATTTCATGCATGCCTTCTGTGACAAACGAGATATTGGTTGCCAGTATGAACTGCTGGACGAGTGTTGTTTTTTAAATGGAATTTGATACCGCACGGCGTATGGGGAAAAAAACTCTGCATTTCACGATGCCGGTGTCTGTGGTCCTTCACTGACTCGGTAGGTGCAGAGAATAGTGTCAAACAGCTGTGTGTGTATAGACTATCCTGTGGCAAAATGCAGCGAAAATCCTACATGATGGTAATAGTTTGATTGCGGTGTTTACATGTCTGTACTGCACTTCAATAATGTGATTAAAATCACCATTCTCCACATGTGTAATTCGATTTCTGTTAGTTCGATTATGACCTTAATTGGATTAAATTAATCAAAATTCGCTGTTTACATGGAAGACTCTTAATCAGAGTATTGTCTTAACCATATTAAAACAAGATTATTGGTGTCCAAACAATGGACCAGTTCACACAGATTCACAAAAACAACTTTAAAAAAGTGATATCAATTGTCAGGCTATTAGTTGGCGATGTCTTTTTGTAAAAAAAACATTGTGCATGTGCATATTTGGCCACTTTTATTTTGGCTGCCAGAGATTCATGCATGCATATAGTCTGAACATGTATGTGCGTGCGTAACATCAACATTTTATACATTTACAATGTAGACAGCTGTAGTTTTACAAAACTTAGGTGAAGTTTACAAAAACACATGCATATAAAAAACTAACAGTGATAAAACATTATCAATTTGACAAATTCTCACAACAAGTGCAAATATATAAACATGCTACAAATAGCGAATTTGCGTACGCTTGTGTTATTTACACTGTCTTTCTATTTACATGTGTTTTCTTAACTAGCAGCACATTTGACCTCTCTCAGCCACCATACGTCAAAACAATGTTGTCATGTAAAGAGGCATGGGACCATAACCGTTTTCAAGGTCTACCGCCTTTGGGAAAAGTCAAGGTTTTAAAACCACCAAATTTTTCTGCTATACTGTTCCTAAGATATGTGTAAGATTTTATTTGTTTTTTAGTACAACAGTATCTTAAGCAGAAAAGATATCCGACGATGCAGTGTTTTTGAAACAAATGAAGACAGCAGAAGTCAATAATTCATGTGAATCATTTAGCCTGACATGTTTACTGCTCCAAACTATTATAAATGTTTCTCAAAATAAAATATATTGTGTTTAAAGGGGAAAAAAGTTTTTGTTTTTAACCCAAACATTTAAAAAGAATATATTTTAGAGCAATAATCTTGGTCAAACCGTGATATTTTTATTCAAGGTTATCATACCGTCAGAATCTTATACCAGCCCATGCCTACATGTAAATAAACAGCCAAGATGCATAAAACATTGAAAATCCTGCTAAGTAAGCGAACCCTAAATTACATTTTAGTTGCTCTTGAAATGAAAACAGTACATGGAAATATTTTCCCATACCCTGGCTTCAGATGTTACAAGTTCCTGGTTCAAAGCCTCAAGGTTTAATGGGCTGAACAGAGGCATATAGGACACCAACACTAATTCCCAACACCCTGTTCATGGAAAAGTGGACTTGCTAGCTTCAATTTAGTCACAATGTTGATCAGTTGGGTGAAGTCCAGCTCAACTAAATAAGCGGTCACTGCTTTCCATTTATGAAGACATCGATAGACCTCACATAGGGACGCCAGCCTGGCTGTGGTCTACTCCCCAAAAACAGTAAAGGCAGTGTAAACATCACAAAGCCCCACAACTAAACCCAGAGTAAAATTACAGCCCAGCAAACCATTCCTCTTTACCTGACTGAGCCTTTCCTCCTCCTCAGACCAGAACGCAACTTCGTGCGTAAACCCACTCACACAACCAACTCACCGCCTTTCCTTCATCCTCAAGGAAAAATAAACACAACATACAAAACACAATAGCACCGCAGGGTTCCACAGAGAGATGCGGGTTCTCACCATGACTGTGACAAATGTTGAAATGTACACCCATAAAGCATATTAAATCTGCTTCTTTTAGCACATCTGGTGACAAATTCCAAATAGCGTTTATCTCTCGGCTGAAGCACATTTATGGCTAGTCTGAGAATGATTTGTAAACAGCCACCGGTCTATGCATCCCTGCCGGCCCTTCCACTCCACATCTGTCAGATCCCTCATTACAATGACTAATAATCCCTGGAAAAACAATTCTACCGCTCTGCAGCAGGAATGTGCGTCATTCACAATTCATTTGAGATTTCTGGATTCCAATTCAATTGCTGAATTACTTGCAAAAAGGATGCAGAATTGCACTCAGAAGTCATATTCAATAATTGTGCAACATTTTGGAATAACTACAGGAACATACATTACCTGACAAAATCTTGTCGCCTAACCAAGTTTTAGGAACAACAAATAATAACTTGACTTCAAGTTGATCATTTGGTATCAGAAGTGGCTTAAATGAAAGGCAAAGGCCTCTAGATTATGTTAGTTTTACCAAAATAAAATATGATCATGCCTTTATTTTTAATTATTTAATTAGGACAGTAAAGTCTGACTTTGCTTTGACAAAAGTCTTGTCGCTTTACAAAAAAAAACGTACAGTAATATAAAGTCTTGGTGGAGTGGGAAAAAATATATATATTGTGTATGACTCCCATGAGCTTGGAGGACTGCATCTAGGCCTGTCACAATATCTATTTTTTGTTGTACAATATATTGCACCAAAATATATTGCGATAAACTATATTATTGTCATTTTAAGACCATTTTATGCCACTCATTATACAGTATAATGCCAGAATGACAATATAATATCACAATGCAAGTACACTCTTTCAAAAAACACACAATATTTTATTCTTAAGAATATTTAATTTAATTATAGTCATTTTAACAATTCAATAGTTAGGCATTGGAATCAGAATGTGAAAACGCATATCCTAAATGAATAATAATTAGTGTTAACAAAAAAGTGCATGGTGAAAAGTAATATATCTGCTACCAGATCTATTTTCAGTTGTCAGACATCCACATGAAAATATACTATTGTAATTTATAGTAAATACTATAGTGTTTTTAACCATACTTACAACTCCAGTAGATGTAGAGATGTTGCACAATCAGTTAAAATGTTGCTAGAATTGTTTTTATGTATGGGCGATATATATTGCATCACTAAAAATAATTGAATTGATGTCCATGTGTTGTGCGATAAGTCTGTGTATTTATTATTGTGACAGGCCAAACTGCATCCATACAACTGTGCAATGACTCAAATAACTTGTTAAAAGTCATCTGGAAAAGTGTTCTTGCAAGACTCCCAGAGTTCATTAAGATTCTTAATTAATTCATTAATCTCCAATGCCACCTCCTTCATCTTACCCTAGCAAGCTCAATAATGTTCATGTCTGGTGACTGGACTGGCCAATCCATAAGCACCTTGACCTTCTTTGCTTTCAGAAACTTTGATTTAAAGAAGCATTTCCTTTTAATCCCTAGATAGATAGATAGATAGATAGATAGATAGATAGATAGATAGATAG
>CAIGQZ010032545.1:13153082-13166714 GCA_903798205.1 Danio tinwini | reverse complement strand
TAGATAGATAGATAGATAGATAGATAGATAGATAGATAGATAGATAGATAGATAGATAGATAGATAGATAGATAGATAGATAGATAGATAGATAGATCATCTATCTAAATAGATAAATCATTTATTCATTTAGATCGATTGGACTGATTCTGTGAAGTGAATCATTCATAAAAATGTCAAAAACTCATTAAAACCAAAGACAACAATGAAATAAATAGTTTCATAGTATTCAGGTGCAGAATTTGAATAATGAAATGTAAAATAACACTTCAAAAGTCTTTACTGTATAAATAACAAAAAAATATTAAGTTACAAATGGTTAAATTTCTTGTGCCTGAACACTTTGAACGCTGTCAGGCCTTAAAATCCTGTGCAAAATGCAAAACTCCATTTTGGTTAAACTGGTTTGCACATTTGTCTACACTACACAATTGTCATGTGTCTTACACGGTTTCTTCTGGTTAATTATAATCATAACTGAACATTGCAGATCCTGCGATGTGACTATTGCGGATGTGCACATTGCGATATCAATGCTGAAACAATATATAGTGCAGCCTTCACTTTTGGAAAATTTTTACTATATGTACAGTGCTCAGCATAATTGAGTACACCCCACTTTGAAAATGAATATTTTTATCTATTTCTCAGTGAATATAGGCTATGTATTTTGGTGCATTTAAACAAAACAGATTTATTAAAATAATATTTTATTCACCAAACATCTTTAGAAATTGAAAGATAATAATACACTTAAATTCAAGCAAAATATTGAAAAAAAAGTTTTATGTTTTTTGCTTCTCTGGATTTTTTCTTTTTTCTAAATTTGTATTTAATATTTTTCTATAACATATAAATTTGGCTGTACTAGCTTTCAGACCGCTATTGTATGTTATTTTGTTAGATAAGCTACAGATTTGGCTTTAGTACTGACTAATCTACACTTAAAAAATAATTTTTGGCTGCTTGTTCAAACTACGTATTTAAAATGAGCTGAATCAACACAATTCTTGAGATTTTTGTAGAGACAACTTCATTGTTTTATGTTCAATCCACTTATATTTGTTAAATTAAATAAGTTAGCTAAATGGATTTGTGTTAGGACAGCATGAAGGGATTACATGGAACCTAGCATTTTTACAGTGTAAAGTAAATGCACAAATATAATATTGTATAGCTTAATATTAAAAGTATGAATTTAAAAGATAGATTTGTGAGGGGTGTACTTATATATGCTGAGCACTGTATAATTGTTAATAAAAAAATTAATCAATCAACTATAAAATAAATGAACTATAAAATTAGCTACCTTTTTTTGAACCAACATAATGGGGAAAGAACTCCAGAACATAATCATCTGTTTTAGATTTAACTTCTATCCAAACTCCTATTCAGCATTCTGAGAGCAGCCAGTTGAATTTAAATTACAGCTCATAAATCCTGAAAAGAAAATGTAATAGCCCCTCATAATCATTGACATTATCATTGAGCATTAGAAGCAGAGGTTGAGGAGACCACCTCCCGATGCAGGGGCTTATGATGAACCACAAAGATCACAAAAACCCCAATACAGAGAGGAAACACAAACTCACATGCATGCAGTTATACAGGAAGCAATGAGACCTACTTCAAAGAGCATAATTCTGATCTCCACACGGCCACAACAAGGAGTGAGGAAACAGGTGGGCTGCATTACAACCCAGTCACAGCTACAGAATGTGACACACACACACACACACACACATTTTTACAGACACACATGTAGCACATCACAACCACATGTTTTGTCAGCCACGCTTTGAAAACACAGCGAACACTTAATCAATAGCTGTGCGTTGACACAATGTAGACATGAACTGACAAACACAGTTGCTTTTAAAGGAGAAACTGCGGGAGAAACGGCGAACTACAGACAGCCAGATACAAACAACACAAATAGACAGAGATGTACCCAAACACACAGGAGCGCAGACATCACAGACACTAACACAAACACGCAGAAATGCAAATATTCACACGGTTTCCAGGGCTAAAAAACGAAAAAGCTTACGGAAACGCAATAAAGACTTAGAGCTGAAAATTCTGATGCTGTGCGCCGCTTCAAACAAATTTACTGAGGCAACAAGACATCAAAGATCCATTACATAAATAGCCTCAGATCTCAAGCATCCACAGACTGACTGTCTTTCAAACCAAGACGCCAACATTCTCTAAAATCTCGCCCTTGGGCGACAGGGGAGTTTTCATCGGGCTCGTTCAGATGTGTTCTGTTGCTATTGTCAGACAGAGTGGATGAGTGTTCAGAGCAGGAGTTACACTCGCCCAGAGGGCTGCAAATCTGCTCCCATCCCACCTTAGGGCCTCCTGGCCTCACTTTTAAGAGCTTTACTAGTTCCTGCATGTGGGTGGGGTGGGATAAGGGACTCAGGGTGGGTGGACGGCCATATGGATGAACGATTTTAGATTTTTAGATCCCCTTCTTTACAGGTAGCACAAAGGAGTTGAAATTCTATAGGTGACCCAGTCCATTTAGTTCTGTTTCGGCGTTTCAGTTTATTGATTTGTAGAGGCTTGTGGAACAGAATTTCAACAATCTCAGACGTAGACATTGTTTTAGAAGTGTCAGTTTGATGATATGTAAAAAAAGAAAGACAAATGATTACTACTGTACTTTACTCTTAAATGTCTTAATGCCTGAAATCACTATTTATTTCGACTAAATATTAGTTTTTAACAGCCCCCCCCCTTCCCTCCAGAATTTCCTGTGTATCAACACATGAAAATTTTAATAGATAATCACTTCAAACACATTACATTTTTTACAGTGTACTAAAATTGAATTACTAGGTTAAATGAGCATTGGATAAAGGTAAAAAGTAATTCAGTGAATTAATTTATCAAAACATTGTACATTAACAAAATGAATTACCTAAAGACCCAATTTAACAGTGTTACTAAAAATAGTCAAAGGCCATCTGAAAACTAGTTTTATGCTGTACCAACGAGTTTACACAAGGTTAGCTTATAATTTATAGCTTAAAATGAATATTAATCTTTCAAAGATTACACTTAACAGTACAGACACACACACACACATAACAAAAATATAAAGTTATGAGCTTTAGAAGATAGAAAAATGTTAATTTAAGTTGTACAAGTGACAGGAATCTCATCTTTATAATGTAATGTACATTATGAAATAGAGCTGGGCGATTTGGCCTAAAATTTAAATCTCAACTAATTGAACATTTTAACTCGATTACGATTACTGAACAATTATTTTATTTATATATTTATTTATTTTTGCCTCTGTGTCAAGTTTCTTTACAGGTTTTTTTTCTCTGAATGCTACTTTAAATGAGCTAGTTTTACCTTCCTGTACATTAGAGGCGGGAACCAGCAGATGTGCAACAATTTTAATCATAGGTAAACACAAAACAAGGTAAAAACAAAACAAAAGTTTCCATATGGAGCTCCTCCACAGGACTCGACACTGTAAACACATGACCAATCACAGAGCTTACGCTACATGTCGTCGTGACGTGTAGTTAATTTTTTGAGAGGTACACAGGTATGCAGCCATGCTAAAGCTGAGCAGGACCATATGCGTGTGGTCAACGCAGAAGTATAAATCAGCCTTAACGGGGGAGGGGGCATCACATGACTCCACACACAGTAGGGAAAGTAATCGAAAAAATTGACCTGGAAAATCTTTTGCGATTTTAGGTTCTGAATGTTGATTTCGATTAATTTTCGATTCACTGCCAAGCCCTATTATGAAAAACTAATTAATTTTCGAATTATTAATATGAACTGTTACTAAAATATTTAAGAGAGATGTTTGTAATCATAAAGTTACATGAAAACTTTTTATCAAATTATTTTATTCAAATTATTAAATACAATTATTTTAATTGTTTATTATTTTTTAAAATAAATTATGATTTTTTTTTTCCAAAAGATTACATAGTATTATAAAAATATGTGAGCACTAGGTAATGGAAAAACAATCCTTTTAAAATATGCTAATTTATGCATCACCACATTATAATTCACATGATTAATCATTCACATATTTTTTCCAAAAATAGATTTAATATCATTAATAAAACAATAAAAAATAATTAAATGCCTAAAAAAAGAGGAAATAAGAATGCATGAATACTAAATAATAGCAATTATTATGGCAACATATGCGTACTACTGTATATACGTTTGGTGGTATTTGACAATATAAACACATCTAGCTCAAAATGTTCCTTCGAGCAGACTAAAAAGCCCCGACTATTTACCTACAAGCAAGGCATAGTTCACACAAACTCATTCCAGAGTATAAAAAAATCTCAGCAAGCATTTGAAGCATCATTTGTTTGCGCAAGGAGTGTCGCCAGCCTGTGAAGTGGTGGTGACAGGGTGCATGAAGCCACAAGCTCAGGTAGCTCCTTCTGGGAAAAGGGGTGGATTGACCCGCTCTCTTTGAATGCTATTTCGAGCGCTGCAAAACAAGGCCTTAGCCTTTCTGTCTCTGCGGCCATGATCCTGCACATGCACGGTGCGGTTCCAGTTTTTATGAGAGAAGCATGTTGATTTCATTACATAAGAGAGGAGTGTTTCGTTTCAAACCATGACACAAAACCGTTTCTCCTATTTGCTCTCAGTGTGGCCCTTTCACGGGAACAAGGGGGGGCCCAGGATAGAGCCGTAAAAGCTGATATGTGCATTTGTGTGTGCGTGTTCGTTGTGTGTAGAGCGTATAACGTGACTCGGTGTGTGTGTGTGTGTGTGTGTGTGTCCCTGCGAGCTTGGATCTTATTACAGTTTGATCCCACTCAAATATTTCTGAAAGAAAACAGAGGAGGGGAGGCAGGCTCTATGGCCAGCCAACACGGCCCACTGAACCTCTGCGGGGCTCACAATGAGAGCTTTATCTCCAGCGCGCTCTCTCCACTCCTAATGGCCTTTAATGAGGAGGAGCAAAGCACAACATAAAAACCAAATTACCTGCAAAGTTTGCTCATTTATTCAAACACACTCCATGGGAACCCGCAAAACGTAAGACAACGGAAGGTATGCCTTGATGTTTTCTTAGCTTTTTAGACTTTTGCTGAGCACTTAACCCCTTCCTGGGCCTTTAAGACAGATGCAAAACTATGTCAACCAAATTTTGTTGACAAACTTTGAGATTTGTAGGACGCTTCAATAAAAAAACATCAATGTTTCTTTGCTTTAAAGACTTTTGCTAAGCACTTAACCCCTTCCTGGCCATTTAAGATGGATACAAAACAATGTCAACAAAATAATATTGAACAACTTTGAGATTTATAAGACGCTTCAATAGCAAACACCAGTTTTTCTTTGCTGTTTAGACTTTTGCTAAGCACTTAACCTCTTCCTGCCCCTTTAAGACAAATAAAAATATATACAAAATAGTGTTGGCCAAGTTTGAGATTTGTAGGACGCTTCAATGGAAAACACCAGTAATTCTTTGCTTTTTAGACTTTTGCTAAGCACTTAACCCCTTCCTGGCCCTTTTAATGTGGATAAAAGTCTATGTCAACAAAATATTGTTGACCGAATATGAGATTTGTAGCATGCTTTAATGGAAAAAAAACAGCAATTCTATACTTTTTAGACGTTTTCTGAGCCCTTAACCCCTTCCTGGCCTTTTAAGACTGATGTAAAACTATATCAACAAAATATTGTTGGCCAACTTTGAGATTTGTAGGACGCTTCAATGGATAACACCAGTATTTCTTTGCTATTTAGACTTTTGCTGAGCACTTATCCCCTTCCTGTCCCTTTAAGACTGATGCAAAACTATATCAACACATTAATGTTGGCCAACTTTGAGATTTGTAGGATGCTTCAGTGGAAAACACCAGAATTTCTTTGCTTTTTAGACTTTTGGTGAGCACTTATGCCCATCCTGCTTCTTAAAGCAGATCAACAAAATATTGCTGGTCCACTTCTGAGATTTGTAGGATCCTGCAATACACTGATCTTTCTTCACTTTTTTAGACTTTTGCTGAGTACTTCCCTTCCTGGTCCTCAAAATGAATACAAACTGTGTCAACGAAATATTGCTGGCCAACTTTAAGGTTTTCAGGACGCTAAAATGGAAAACACCCACTGCTTGCTCTTGCAGAAGGGGGGGAAAAGTAAATATCTGGTGCAAGGTCACCATCACAGGCACGTAGCTTTTGTTTGAACAAAGATGTTACCACATGAGCTCTCCAGGACTGGAAAAAACAGCAACAAGTCTGACAATGGTATCACAGGCCGTGCTGACACCAAGATTCCAAACAAAATGAACTAAAACAGCATAGCAGAGATGAGGTTTTTGTTTTTTAAATGAGAAAACTCACCTGAGAATTCCCCTTGGGTGGCGTTTGGTGAGCTGGCAGCCTCCGTTTCAGTGTAAGACAGTGTGGAATCTGACAGATCTGAAGAGATGAGGAACGTCACAATTAGAGTTTGCTGATTAGAAATTTTGAGTCTAGGAAATATCAGTATGCCATTTTTAATTTACAGTGAAGACTGACTTATTTGCTACTGAAATTTCAGCATTGCCATCAAAAGGAATTATTTTTTCAAGACATATTAAAACAGAAAAACATTACATGCAGTAACCATGATATTTGTTTTATTTATTAATTTTTTTGTATTTGCCATCAAACAAACAGAGCCTTGGTGAGTATAAACAACTTGTTAGAGATATATTTATCAAATTTCAGAAAATATTTTAAATAAATAATAGTAAAATTAAGTTAAATAATGAATATTTAATATTATATCAAATAATTACCAATCAAATGTCAGAGGACAGTATGATTTTTTTTTTGTAAAACATTATTTTTTATTCATTAAATTTACCAAAAATAGGATATACTTAAAAGAGCAGTTACCCCCAAATAAATGCTCTTCCTGTTAAGAAATTAAACAATTAAACAAAAAATTAAACCGCACGTTTGATTTCAACTGTGATGTTATTGTTATTAATATTGTTGATAATATATATTATCTGTATTCCAAATCAGCATATTCGAATAATTTCCACAGAATCATATGATATGGGTAGATGAATGGCTAGACTAATAGCTGCTTTAAACTCAGATTTGCCATCAGATTTAGAAGAACAAAAAAAATATTTAAAACTAAATTATTGACTCTTTTTTTCCATCAAATAATGCAGTGTTGGTGGTTTAAAGACATAACTAACTGGTACAGAGCACACACATTTATGTTAAGAGTTGCGCTCACTACCATATTAGTACTTTGTGTTATCAAAATTGCTAAATTTGAATTGTCACTGATATCAACAGTTCAAATCGATTCAAACAACTAAACATGTTATCAACCCTCACTCTGCCTTCTGAAATGCTGATGTCTAAAAAAAGCTATCACAATTAACAAGCCGAGCTGCAAACCACCACAGCATCAATTCCAGATGCTCTCCTCTCTCCAGCCCACCTTCTGTCAACAGTGTGCCCAATGTTGAGCTATGGTACCGGGAGGATTTCCCAGGCCAGTGCCAGGCCCCGGCAACCCACAAAACAGACAAGGCCGAGCCCAGACCGGCTCCAGATTGGCATGCTGAAAATGGGCCTGCCGGATACTGGCTGCAGCCTCCACTGGCTCTCAGTTGGTCACTGTGCCTAATTGCCACCATTAAAATTCTTCACGTTGTTCTACTTTTTGCTTCCCCTTTGGCTCTCCGTAAGGCCAGGGATTCAACCAGTGGGTGACAACTGATGGCACTGACTTATTTTGGCCAGATTATTTTGTTACACAGATTATTTGATTCAGTTTGTCAGTAAATGATCTCCGGTCATCTGTTGCATCAGAATGAGTATATACATGATCATTTGCTATGGCTTCTTAAATGAGTAGATATTTAATCAGCAATTAGTGTGTGTGCTCGAAACTTACCCAGTGGCTTGTGTTCTTCGCTGGGGGAAAGTCTTGAGTATGGAGGAGGGGGTGACTCTAAAATATGACAACAGTTTGATTACATTTGGAATTGAAAAGGAAATTAAATATAAATATATAATTTAATCTGCACCTGCTAAATTGGTTTATGGGTCACAAAAAGAGCAATATATCAAATAACAAAACACAAAGTAGGCGATATGTATAACCTTGTCTACGCTCCAGATTTCTGCAACATTAAACATTTCCCTGCTTATGTGTTAGGGTTAGTGCATGTTTATTTATATGCTTTGCAATATCAATGTGATTGTACAAACAGCACAAACGATAGCAGAAGAAACAAATCTAAGTTTGGTTACAGGTCAGCTCTGCAAATTATACTTCACAATTTTGCAAGAATTACAAATAAAAATAAAACCTATGCACAGATGCACAGACTTAGCAGCTTAATTTAATTTTTCATTCTATATGATTTTCTTTAAGTTAACAATATACAACTTTTTTAATTGAATAACTAAATAAGTACATTTGGGTAGGCTCAGAATAAATATATGGTAAACATATGTACACAGTAATAGCGTGTGGTTTAATAAGACAGTTTTAAGAAGCTATTTTAAACATACACCTAACACAACACCCAACCTTGGAATCATAAGGTTTTATTTGCATTATGAGAGGTTTTTGATAGTGGTCGTAAAGGTTTTTGCATTTCATATTGTCTAAATAAAAAGTCCTGAAATGTATGCAACTTAAAAAAAACATAATACAAATTTGTTCAATTCAAGTCAATTCATTGTTATTTTTAAAGCACTTTTACAATGTAGAATGTGTCGAAGCAGCTTAACATAGAAGTTCTAGAAAATTGAAATTGAAACTGTGTCAGTCCAAATTTCAGAGATAATATGTTGTTAATATGAGTAAAACATGCTGAATATGTGAATCACTAAGGGAAAAAAAGTTAGGTAAAACCTTATAATTCCAAGGTGGCGAATTGTTTAATTTAATGTCTTTCTGGGGCAAATTTCAAGGCTGAATAAAACACAAGCCTGTTTTTGAGACTATACACAATTTAATGGCATGGACACCAGTTGTGATGATTTCCCCATTTACGATTAATAAAAAAAAACTACTTGTATAAGTACAATTATGTTTTTCAACCTTGCAAATCGTAAATCTCTTCTAGTATCACTAAAAGTTCTAATGCACAAAAGGAAAAAATAAGTCTCTGGACAAGTAATGACCTCGCCTTTTGGTCATGGGGGAAAAAAGAAAAGCACAAAGTGGACTGTCTCTTTAAGAGTGGCGGCAGTAATTGCCAGGATCCTAAACTCAGTCACTCAGATACACAGCGAGTCAGTCTGGCGCCAGTTGTATGCAAACTGTATATTACTGCCACTCCTTCACCTAAATAGCATGAGGGGGTCCTTCTAAGGAAAAAAAGGGACTTTTAAAGTGCAACTTGAAACTGATATTATTTCCAAAAGGTTTTGTTCAAGTAATTCTGCCATCCTAATAAACAGCTACAACAAAACAAATGTATAAAAGTATACTGATAAACAAATCTTGTGGTAAACGATTCTAGTTAAATGCGTTGCAAAAAATTGTTTTAGGTGATTAAACGGACTTGTGTGCATAGGGCAACATCCGAACAATAGGATTTCTCTCTTTAAAGTGGCCTGTGAAAATTAAAGTTGAAAAAAAGCCGTCAAAACCATTGATGGAGTTTGAAGATTGAGAGGGCTCTGTTGTTCAATCGCATGAAAGAAATACCATCTTCATGGGGCCACGCATGAGCGCCTGTGAGCTATGTGTGTCTATACAGAGAACAGAGGGGAGAGAGAGAGAGGGGCTGCTGTCTCCCTCAAGCGTCTCTGCTCTGAGAAACTCCAATAAAACACTGAGCACAGAGTGTAATTGTCAGTTTGAAGCCTTTGATTAAAAATTATCTCTTAATACGAGAGGATTTATCGTGGAAAAACTGATTTATGGGTTGCCAAGTGCCTCAGGTCGTCAATGGTCTCCTCACGGGATTGTCAATCTATCACATGAATGCTAGGAATTCTAGTCGTTAAATGGTCCCATCAATCTGTGGGATTTTAAAGCATGTATAAAGAAAATTATCTGTTCGTTTTGCAATTTTTTAGATAGAATTTGTCAGAATAGCTTCTGAAATGTTGAAAGTATTGTTTTTATGAGCACTGTAGTAAATGTAGTGATGACTTACATTTGGAAATGTTTGAAATGGAAACTCGAATTACTTGGTGTTGGATTTAAGATTTTTAGGCCACGCAGACAGTGTTTACTTGAGACATGACCCTTAATATCTCTAAAACAAATAAATATACACTAACCATCAAGCAATTAATCTACTATTTGAGGCAATATTTGAAAAATACATAATCCATTAAGTAGCAGATAATTAATCAACTGTGTAATTTAATCTAGGACAAAGTCCCAAACGTTATCTAACCTCAGTTCGGAAACCTGCAATAAATATATAAATATGTCATGCTTAATATGCAGTTGGAATGTTTGTTTTTATTTCTGCCAATAAAACTAGCTAGTTTCCTGGATAAACTTGATTATTGGAAAATAAAGCGGCACTACAGAGCTGTGCAGTTGGAAACCTAGCCTACTCATTAACTGAAACGTTAAGCTGTTATTTGACTTGATTTTTACACACTAAAAAGCAACTCTAAATGATTTGCTATTGCACTCATTTTATCAATGGCATTCTGTAGCACATGAATCACCGCAACAGCACGGCTTCAACGCAACCGTTAGGGGAACCCTAAGGAAAGACCTTGGCATAACAGCAGGTGGAAGGCAAAATACTTTTAGACATAATCGTCAACAGGACCTTCGCTTACCTGGACCACAGAGTCGGCTGTAATGATATGGATTGCAGCACACTACCGGACCGTCCTGAGCTTCGAAACTCTTGCACTCACAGAGCGCTTTAAGCTGGGCCGTGTGCTGCAGGTCTGACCACCGGTAAAGCTTACAGATAAGCAGCTGTGGAGGAGCCATGTGGCCGCCTAACCGCAGCTCGGTCCGCGATACCATTACACAGTCGCTCGGCATCCCTCCTTTGGACTCCACGGCTTCCAACAAAGTATCCAAGGTTTTCTCCTTTAGCCTTTTTAATAGCGAATAGGTGGCGGTCTTGAGCTCCTGCTCCATGACGGAGCGAGGTTTCGACTCCTGGCTCTCCAGAGGACCAGGGTCCCGTGAAGAACCAATGTTCCTCAGCACAAACTGGCACGAGCCTGGCTCCGGACTTCTAGATCCAGAGTGATGGTCCCGATCTTTAAATAAACAGCAAGTGACTGTTCTACAATCGCTGTCCTGCACAGACCGAGGGCTCCCCGCCGCACATACCGTACCCCCATCTTGGTCCAAAAAGCCCCCTGAGGTGCCACCGCCGCTGCTCTCAGCGGGATTCCTCGCACACACTTCCCCATAGTCCACGCCAGGCGACCCGCTCGGGGTCATCGGTCTGAACTCCGTCTTGGGAATTTTCTCTGGGTTGGTGCCAAGCAGATCGTCTCGAGACCCCTCGCCGCTTTTGCCATATCCATCGCCCCCCTCTTTATCTGGAATCAAACGGCTTCTCCAGAGTCGCCGCACAAGACCTGAGCGTTTCGTCCTGAACATACGACAACTTGAAACTCTAGATGAGTTATTTACGTTCAGATCTCAGCGATTTGAAACTATTTCTGAGCTCGTGCAACATTAATGTTGGCCGAATGCCGTGCAGCGCGTGCACAGCCGAGCACCGTATATCGGTGGCAAAACCACAACATTAGTTTGGAAGGCACAATGCTATACTGCATTAAAAACAGAAATCGTCAAACTACCGCATAGCGAAACGCATTCATTTTACAAGAACGCTGTCAAGTAGCCTACATGTGAACCATGTTTGGAAAGTGGACCAAGAGTCCAATTATGTTTTTTTTTAGATTTAAAATGCACTACGGGTTTAAACGTCATCAAACAAAATTTGATGTAAAAAAACTAGGCGAAAATCTACTCTAGTCGCGCGCTCTCAAATGTTTTCGGACTTTGAAACACGTTCAAATCCACTCTTCAACAGCGGGTCTGGGGACATGAATGAAGCTGCTCCTCGGCGAATTAAATCCACAGACAATTCCTTGCAGAATTCACTATTCCGGTTGTTTTTCCACAATTCCAGCGCGCTCTCTTTTTTGCGATCCAAAAATATCCTTGTGCGCGCGCCGGGGCCAGAAAAGGAACAATCCGTGGACTTATAATGTGCTCCTGGTTCCGCGTTCAGACCTGGTCAAACTGCAACCCAGATCTCTCTTTCTTTCTCCGTTTCTCTCCCTTTTTCCTTTTTTTCTCCCCCTGTCACACACATACACATACGCACACACACAGGGCCCCCGAGGAGAGCGATGGAGCCATTGGCTGACTACCATCATGTGCTAGTCTAGACACTTTGGCGGCTCTGAGCTGCACTGATTGTTGCGCAAACAAGGTTTCAAGTTTCTTAACTCTTAAAGGCGTAACATCCATCTATTTCTTTTTTTCCCATATATCCTAACTAAGATAATTGTTTATTCTAAGCAAAGAAAGAAATAAAAAAAAAACTGGGTAAATTAGAACGAATGTAAAAATCTGATAATATTTAACAAACTTTCCAAGATGATGATTTTAATGCAACTTTACTGTGGTCATAACTTGATCTCGAGTGTTCTGCAATTTGTTTTTATTCTTTGAAGATACATAATTATAATAATAAGTTATAT
The DNA here is from genome assembly GCA_903798205.1 of Danio tinwini. Classification (NCBI taxonomy): domain Eukaryota; kingdom Metazoa; phylum Chordata; class Actinopteri; order Cypriniformes; family Danionidae; genus Danio; species Danio tinwini. The sequence goes on along the minus strand of CAIGQZ010032545.1, from coordinate 13,154,013 downwards.
GCATGAGTAAAAAAAGTTATACTACATAGTAAACACCTCTTTATAGATTCATTCAGAAAGTTTTAATTGATATTTTGTGGCATCTTATTTCAAGTAGTCCTCAGCTTTATACTGACCCCTATAGGTCTGGATGCAAGAGAAATATATGCATATTTTTTGCTTGAGGAAATGTACTGCAAAAAAAGATTAATTTTGAAGAGAAACTTTGCAGTCTGTTGACCAAAAATATAGAATGTTTGCACTCAATGCTTAATTCTACTGGTTTGCTTAAGATTAGCAACAAAGTCACATGAACAAAATAGTCTCAACTTAAAATGGGAACTAGCTCCATGTAGAATAAAACAGCTTTCTTTGAAGACTTAATTTTACTTAAGTTTTAATATTATTATATTTCCTTTAAATTTGTTTCTTTCTGTCTATTCATACATCATATATTACATATAGAGCTCTCACATATAAACTATGCACATACTACGAGCATTCTTACTGTTTTACTCATTTTTCATACATTTGCATCTCTAACTGCAATCTATTTAACAGATACCTGACAAAAACATGTAGATTCGATTCTGAAATAGCTTTTGTTATTGCGTGATGTAGAGAATGCGTTACCTGCACATGAGGAATTTTCAGTATATGGGAAGTTGGGAATTCCATAGAATGACCTCATGAGTTGTAAGCTGCTCTCGTTGGGGTGTGAATTCCAGCAGTGGGTCACGCTGTGAGATGCAACCCCCTCAAAAAGACCTTAAACATACTAATATCCTGTCCTGAGTAGCCTGGAATGAAATACATTCATGCAAACACGATGCACCTTTTCTTTGACCTTTATGTTCAATGCAATTTCAGATTCAATGTAGGCGACTTCATTGTTTTGTAAATAATGTTTCCTATTAAAATACACAAAAGATTCTAAAATATAATATATATA
>CAIGQZ010032545.1:13129970-13152682 GCA_903798205.1 Danio tinwini | reverse complement strand
GCCAGTCCGCCCCTGATTCAAATCAAGCCTTGAAACACATCTACGTTTAGCTGTGCCTTTACTGAATGAGCACTGAGCTACATCTGACAGGTCACACTATTATGACTTTCTTTTCTTTTTAATTATTTTATAACCTGTTTGAACACATTTTAATCTGTTTTAATTATTTTTATTAATTTTTATTTTCTTGTTTCTTTTATTCTTGTTTATGTAAAGCACTTTGAATTACCATTGTGTATGAAATGTGCTATATAAATAAACTTGCCTTGCCTTATTTATTTCCAGCTTAGACTTGCATAATAACAAATTAAAATGTTCCATGCAATGAGAAAAAAATCTAACTAAAAATTAAAAACAACATTTATGAAACTACAGCTTTTCTGATAAAAATGCATTATAAATGTATTATAAAAACATCCCACAATACAAAAATTAAATATTTTTACATTTATGAGAATTTCTTTTTAGTAATCATTTTTAATTAAATGCAATTAAAATGTCTAATTTTTTAAATATTTGTTTTATGAACAAAATATGTGTAAAATTATAATAATAATTAATTATTAATCACATACATTTATACTTTACTGTATAGCGCTTTTCTACACACTCAAAGCGCTTTACACATTTTTTGGGGGCGGGGGGTGGGTGTGGGGATGGGGGGAATCTCCTTATCCACCAATGGTACGCAGCAATAACCTGAATGACACAATGGCAGCCATATTGCGCCCGACTGCACACCACACACCAGTTGATTGGAGGAGAAAAGACAGAGTGATGAAGCCAATTATCATATAGGGTTGGTTAGGAGGCCATGATTGAAACATGATGGACCCAGTGGGCACATCTTGGGCAGGATGTTCTTTTTAACGACCACAGAAAGTTTAATGTCTCATCCAATAGATGGATGACATTGTAGAGTCCCCATCAATATACTGGGGCGTTAGGACCCACACAGACCGCAGGTTGAGTGCCCCCTGCTGGTCTCACTAACACCACTTTTAGCAGCAACCTAGCTTTCCCATGTGGTCTCCCATCGAGGTACTGACCAGGCACAGTCCTGCTTAGCTTCAGTGGGCGACCATGTGAGAGTTGCAAAGAGAGAGTTGCTGACATTCTATAATTTAGTGTTTATTCATTGAGCTTAAAAAAGAAATAATGACTGATTATAGTACAAATTTCTAACTTTAATAATTAAAAATATATATATTTCCGAAATCCTAATGGTTTGATAGATAGTAGCTAAATATATAAATATTTAAAATGACAATCATTATATTATGGTTGCATTGTGATTTTAATTGTAAATCTGCTAATATGTCATAGAATCATTCTTGTTCTGCCACAAAATGGCATTTTAGTGGGCATTTTCTGTAAATCACATCATGACAAATTTTAATGTGTAAAGAACACACACACACACACATACTCATACACAAACACACACACCTGTCCACTCCTCCTTCCACTGCTCTGAGAGTAAGTGTAGTGTTTGCCTGTGTGTAAGCAGGAATCGGGTTTCCCTGACAGGTTCATGGAGGTTAGTGAGAGAGAGAGAGAGATAGAGAGAGAGAGAGAGCATGGAGTCCTTAATGCCTGCTCCATACATGAGGCACCTGTTGCAAATACATTTTCTTTTGTAACTTAATCACACGTTCGACAGGGCAAAGAAAACTGTTATTGCAGCACTTCACTCCATGTTCAATCATTCTCGCACTTTCCTGAAAAATCTCTGAAAACCTTACTCATGGTACAATAATCATATCCATTCATCCACATACAAAGTACAGTAGTTTAGATAAAATATCAGAAACATACTACTATTTGTTGTTAAAACATTTCCCCCAAGCCCCAAAACGTACCTAGCACAACTGGCCACAAAATTAACTATCGCTTTCAGCAAAAATGTCTAGTGGAGGCAGAAGAACACCAACAACTTTCATGCAACAGTCATTTTCATGCAAATTATGATTAATTTCTGCACAATTCCTTGCACGATACTATAATGATCACCTTAAAACACTTTTACACTACACTGGCTTACTGGAAATACATGCTTCAGCCTGTTTTACCTCATTTTACTTAAAATACTTTTGACTGCAGCCTCTAGGTCAAATGTATGCTACAGGGTATATGACGTCAACAACTTTGGTTCCTTTTCACACTAATGATATTTACATTGACATATTAATGATAAATTAATATAAAAAGCTTATGTTTGAGTCTGGTGAAGCAGCATTCCACAAAAGAGAAAATAGTAATGTGAAATCAAGGTTAAACTACATTGTCACACTTCACTTTTCTACAACCTTTGCTTTTGAAAACACTGTTGGGTTTAGGTCAGTGGTTTGCTTGGTGATCTGTACGACAAGCCATGCGTTTCCTGTGGATGTATAGGAGTAGTACATGTATCAGAAACACAACAAAATGTACAGTAAGTAATGTATTTCAGATTTGCAAAAATGTAGATAGCACCCTCTAGTGGATTTGTCATCTGAAACGTGCAATGGAACATACTCAAAGAAACGTATTTTATGTAGGCTGAGGCGCATATTTGAAATGAGCCTGGGCTGCTTTTACCATAATAGGTCAGTTGTAAATTAATACATTATAACATTTGCATCTCACATCTCTACACTACCTGACAAAAGCCTTGTTGCTTATCCAAGTTTTAGGAACAAACAAATAACATTTGATCATTTGGTATCAGAGGTGATTTATTTTACGCTTATTTTACCAAAATAAAATATAATCATGCCTTGATTTTTAGTTATTTTTTTATGACAGTAAAGTCTGACTTTGCTTAAACAAAAGTCTTGACACTTAACAGAAATCATGTACAGTATAGAATATAAAGTCATGGTGCAGTGGAAAAAGAAATAATATTGTGTATGACTCCCATGAGCTTGGAGGACTGCATTCATACATCTCTGCAATGACTCAAATAACTTATTAATAAAGTCATCTGGAATGGCAAAGAAAAGCCATCTCTTGTGGTTTGTAATGTAATGGGCAGCACAAATGTCTTGATACCTCAGGCTGTTGATGTTGCCATCCACACTGCAGATCTCTCGCACACCCCTATACTGAATTTAACCCCAAACCATGATTTTTCCTTCAACAAAATTGACTGATTTTTGTGAGAATCTTGGGTCCATGTGGGTTCCAATAGGTTTTCTGCAGTATTTCTGATGATTGGGATGCAGTTCAACAGATGATTAAGCGTAAAAATCTACCTTCTGTCCCTTTTCCAAATGATCAACTAGAGGTCAAGTTATTATTTGTAGCTCTTACAACTGGGATAGATAACAAGACTTTTGGCATGTAGTGTATATGTATGTTTTCCAGCATAGTAAATATAGTTGATAGCTCACCTGGTACAAAGTTGCACTTGCGATGTGAAGTGCTCTAGAATAAAAAAGCACAAAGCTATGTAAAAACAAGGTAAAATGTAATGGTTGCTTCAGCAAATGGGTTAATCACATACTTGTTATATTCAGCAGAACTGGGTTAAAACTATGAAGCACAAATTACATGAAAAATGTTTAATAGTAATGTAATTTATTAGATTTACGCATATCACTCTGATTACTTTTAGATTACAGTTGATTTACCTGGTTTGTAACAGATTTGAATGTGATTTTTTAAAACCACACTGATCATTAAAAAAGGGACACGTTGATGCAGTATGTAAGTTTGACACCCAGTGGTTGAACTAGGTATTGCACTCCTGAATCAAAATAAATATAAGCGCAGGATGCCAGATTGAGTACAGGAGTGAGTGATTAAAACTGTGTTTTAAATAAAAGCAACGACACAAGATAGAGGGAATATTTTCCATATTAAAAGGAGTTTTGGTTCTAACCAACACCTGGAATTGATATTTTAGAAACGGCTTCTATTTCTCACAACCGAGCATGTGAAACCTATGACAATGATCACCTCAGGTAAACCTCATGTGCTTTATTCAGTGCTAAATGCTAACAATGTGAGTTTGAATGCCATTTCACATGACATGTATTGCCATATACTGAAAGCAGCAGCAGATAGTTCACCTCAGATCTTGAAAATAAAATAAACTGCTTGAAATTGAACTTTAGAACTAAACACATATGAGTTATTCAGTATCTACATTTAATGATGTTAAAGAGGGTTAACATGTAATAAATAGATTCTATACCTTACTGTTTTATGAGTGAGTGCATACTCTGTGCTTCTGAGGTTGTATTTACATTTCTTTCGTGTTTCGTCTAGTGCAAACAGCAAAATTGCTCATCACTGGGTATCTCGTCACAGCATGTTGTTAGGACACGCGGTTACAATGTAACCTGCTCACATTCGTAATATTTATATAATTTGCTAATTAATAACCTCATGTGAAACTGAAATCGTCTCATTTCGACATCTGATACTGTCCACTGACACTGTCGCACTTTCCTCACGGACGCATGCTTTCAGAGTCTTTCTGAATAAATGAATGAAATAAGGCAGGGTTTTCCAACAAGGCAACCCTGGATGCTAAAATGTAATTGGCTAAACTGGCATTGTGCAGATTAAATTTACCTAAACAAAGACAGTGTTCCGGCACAGAAAAAAACATTTTCAAAGCAGAATATCTGACTTCAGCATTGTTTTTTAGTTAAACAACTATGTTCATTTGGGATGTTTCTTAAATATCTGCACACATATTATGATATTTTTATGCCTTAGAAGAGTCAAAAACTTACATACAGCACCTTTAATTACAAATATTACTGTGTTGTTTTCATGTTTTTCTCTGCATATTGTCCAGTTGCTACTTTATGACCATACTGTACAAATTCAAATGTATAGGATATTCTTTGATCAATTATTTGTGAATTCATTCACTGGCTACTGCTATTTACTAATGTGCTTACATATAAACAGTTTTACCCTCTGCAGGGTTTTACATTTCAAGCATTGAGAAACAATAATAAATCAAGTATTGCTTTTTGTCCAACACCATGTAAGCCTTGAGAGTTTTGGCATTCGCATGGATTTGGCAGTGATTATTGTGTTTCTCAATTCCAATCACTTGATGATAAATGAAACGAGAGCATTTTTAAGGGAACATTCTTAGAGCTATGCAGAAAGCATACAAAAAATTGCATAAAGTTGATGTTTTTGGCCAAAGAAAGGCATTAGTGGGTTTCTGCAAAAACAAAGCCTGTTGTACATGTAAAATATATTTAATGTAATTTGCATATTATTAGAATCTAGTGACTATGCTATTATTACATAATGGTGTATTACTTAAGTTGTCGCTAAGTGATCCATTATTTATGCTACAAGAAAAGATTATTCAAAGATTATTCAAGTTATTCATTTTGGATTCTACTTTATATTAGGGGTTATTAAAGGATTAGTTCACCCAAAAATTTAAATTCTGGTATTAAATTTTCTCCCTTATGTCATTCCAATTCCCTCAAATCTTCGTTCATCTTCAGAACACAAGTTAAGATACTTTAGATGAAATCTGAGACCTCTCTAGCCCTCCATAGACAGCAATGGTTCTAAGATGTTTAAATCCATCGGAACCAAAAGCATTGTCAAACTTTCCATGTGACTATAAAAAATTGATAAAATGGTCATAAAATGAATCATACAAAGCTCAAATGATCAGGGGGCATGTTTAAAAGGGCACTACAACATAATGCCATTAAAGCCAGCTTAAAACATGCAAATGTTGACTAAACGCAGATCCACAAACTCATTTCGAAACAATTTAATGTCCCTATATAAACCATTTAGACAAAAATCGAAAAGTTATAAAAATTCAGCACTGTCAAAAACCAGGATAAGCATGGCATGAGGCATAAATAATAATTTAAAGTTGCTAGAAAGGTCTGTCTTAATGTAAACAACAACTTTTTATCAACACTAAAGGTTTAATGGACACTCTCAGCCAGGCAGGGACAACTGCATCAAGACCCTCCATTCAGAAAACTCTGCATTGAGTTGGTCTCTATGAACATCACCCTAGAAAGACATCCCTTTTTACAAAGTGACATTAAGATGCCCGTCTGGCATTATGAAACGTGGGTAAACCATTCTCTAGTCAGACAAAATTTAATTGCAGCTCTTTAGCTGGGAAAAGTATTCAGTCCTAAGAATATCACTACAACGTTCAAGCACAACGATGGTCACTTCATGATATGTGGATGGTAATTTGCCAGTGATACAGGTCACTTTATTAAGATAGATGGTATCATGAAAAAGAAGGACTACCTCTAAATGCTGAAAGAAAAATTGATGGTGTTGGTAAAGAACTTCAACCTGCCATCGGAATGAACCTACCAACAGGATAATGACCAAAAGATCACTGCACGAGTGGCCAATTAATGATTCAGGGACAACAACATTAACTGTGGTAGAGTGGTCTAGTCAGAGCCTTGAACTGAACCTTATTGAGAATATACAGTAAAAGTTCAAGATCTGGGTTTAATTCAATTCATCTTTATTTGTATAGTGCTTTTACAATGTGGATTGTGTCAAAACAGCTTCACATAGAAGATTATAGGGAATTGAAAGTGTCAGTTTAGCTTTCAGAGTTTATGTTCTGATCAGTTTAGTTCAGGTTTAGGCTTGGAAGCCTTCCAATCTTCAACAAACAGAGGTTTTTGCAAAAGAATTGTGAGAAGACTTCCCAAAGCAGACCTGTGGAAATTATGTGGAGACCAGAAAAGAACAATGCTTTTTCTATTGATTATTTAAAAGGACTTAATAATGCAAAGTCATTGAAAGTCTCTATGACATGTGGCCATGTATGATGACCTATACTCAGAATTTGTGCTCTGCATTTAACCCATCCAAGTGCACACAAACAGCAGTTAACACACACACTCAACATTAACGTACACCCAGAGCAGTGGATACTGAGGGTTGGGAGAGCACAGGTTATTCACTCCCACCTAAATCCCCCGGGACTTGAACCTGCGACCTTCCAATCACAAGTCCAAATCTCTAACCATTAGTTGTTTGTCATTCATTAAATATATATAGACATTAAAAACAAAACAAAAAACTATAAAGTCCTAAGGGAATGAATGATCATGTGCACAATAATTATGTGCAGCAAGGTATCAAAGACTATAGAATACACATGACATGTCACTCGTATCTTTTTAAATGAAGAAAAGTGTAACGGTTAATATGGCGATTAAAGCCTGCCTTCTAGTACAGGAGCCAATCATCGATCACTATATGGTGAATAAAGCCCGCCTTCTAGTCCAGGAGCCAATCATCGATCACTATATGGTGAATAAAGCCCGCCTTCTAGTACAGGAGCCAATCATCAATCACTAAATGTTGAATAAAGCCTGCCTTCTAGTACAGGAGCCAATCATCAATCGCTATATGGTGAATAAAGCCCATCTTCTAGTTAAGAAGTCAATCATCGATCGATATAGACTGACGAGTCTCCAGGGGAGGTGCTCGAACCAGATGTGAGTTTCTGCAGATTTTGTGTGATTTGGACGTTTAAAAATGAAACTAAAGACTAAAGTTGGTGTTGAATTTTATTGGTGATTCCTAATATGAAATTCAATTGTAAGCTTGGCAAGCAGTTTTGGAGAATTTGATGTTTCCCCATTCAAATAGAATGCCCGAGCATACTCCCCGAGAGGCGTTTCAAAGATGGCCGCCGAGTGAAATGACTTGCCTTGAAGGGACGTTGAAGGTATTTATATGACGAATATGGATATATTGTACTTTATCTGCATATTTTCTAACCAGCATTTTTATACAACATCCCTAAATGTGCAAAAAAGGTTACTTGGATGGAATTATAGCTAGTGACTCTTAGATATTACCATACAATAAAGTAAAAAATTAATACATTTATTAGGAAAAATATATAATATATATTCCAAAGTCGATGCATAATTTTTGTAAAAAAAATGTCAATATAGTTCCAGTAGTTTTTTACTTATACTGTATATAAATTAAATGTATGAAATACCTCCAGTCTATTTTGCTGACCCTGCATATATAAAAGGGTGTAAGAAAAGAGCTCTTCAAAGCGGAGGAGGTAATTGAGTCAGAGGGCTGAAAACAGGGCCCAGCTGTTCACACAGACTGTCCCCCTGCTCCAGCTTCTCTATGAGCCTGTCCACACCACTGGAGACCCCCGGGGTCATAATCCAGCCGTCACGCCAGCCTGGTACTGAAGGAGAGGAGAACAAATCAAATTAAACACTACCCAAACATACAGGCAGACAAAAGCCCCATAAACCAGGAAGAAAAACGCTATCTAGAGAAAGGTATCTGGTATATTAATGTCTGTCTTAGTGTTAAAGAACAGCTGAAATATACACTTTCTTTGATCAGTTACAGGAAGTTGAAGATGGCAAGAGCTATACAAATGTCTCATATTGGATGAGTTGGACACTGAAGAGCTGCCTTAAAGGTCTAGTGCTTTTAGCAGCAATGTTGCATAAAAGGACACATCAGATGCATAATATATAACAATATACATTGCGAAAGAGTGCCCATCATAAGATAATTATGCAAGGACCTTTGCGGCCCTAAATTAAAATAAATAAATCAATTAAAAGTGTAAATATACAAAAATATTTAATTTGGACAAATTTTAATTTTAATTTTACAATAAAATAATTTTAAATATTTAAAAAAGTGTAGGTTATATCCAGTATGACAGGTTTTATTTCTAGTTTTACAATTGTAACAATTGGAAATTAGAAATTAGGACATGACTGACTTGAATACAGAAAATACGTCAAATCAAATTTTTAATAATGCTAAAATAAAAATTAAATTAATATTAAGTAGACATATTTAAAACAATAATAATAGTAATAAAATAGACAAAACACACTAAATAACTAAAACCTTACCTAAAATTAAAGTGACACTTTACATGAACAGTTTTGATTAATGATGTGTTAATATGTAAACTAAACATTACTTTATTATGAACTAATGAGTTAATGCATGCGACAATCATTAACTAATTTTAACTACAACATGAGTCACAAGAGTTCATGCGTGAATAATGAATAACTTAATTAATTGTTAGTACGTGATTGTTTGTTAAATGATGTTTTAATTATACACGTTAGTTTATGCTTAATTTAACCATTATGAACTCATGATATGTTAATGTATAATTACATCATGACTTTACTTGAAGGGGAACATCAGCATTAAACCATTCTTAACTACTCATGAACTCCTTATGTACGTCTAGTGTGTGTTTAAACTGAATAACAATAGAAAAGGGTTCCGTCAACATCAACATGAACAGTTTAAACACAAGAGTTTATGAGTAGTTAAGGATGAGTTCATAGTGATGTGCCCCTTCAAGTAAAGTCACAAAATAATTATTCACTATACATGAGTTCATGTTGCTTATATTTAGCTTAAACTTAAATGTTAATTAATACATTAATTAACAACATATACTCACAAGTAATTAAGGTATCTGTTATTTACTCATGAACTCTTGTGACTCATGTTGTAAAGTTGGTTCATGATTAGCGCACGCCTTAACTTCTCATTATTTCATAATAAAGTAATGTTTAGTTTACATATTAATACATCATTATTCGTGTACTGTTATTGTAAAGTTTTACCAATTAAAATAACAACAGGAAACTAATGAGGAAAAAATAAAACCAATTCAGTTCACAATCTATAATAAAAACTTTATGAAAAAAACAGTTACTAGTCAAAGATGCTAAAATAACACTGCTGTTTAATAATTAAGAAATACTTTTCTGGTTTGTGTTCATGTGGACCAATCAAATGATACTACTGTATATCATTTACTCTTGAATAATTGGGAAATACAGTTATGCATTGACTTTTGTACATGTAAAGTACATGCAACAAAATAAAATGCACCAGTGTGTGACTGCAGTCATATATTCAAAGAGCAGGAGGCATTCATTCTCCATGAGGAAATTGTGAGGGAGTTCAGTACAGACGGATAATAAGAAACAGGCTTGCACACTTAAGGCTGATACAGTCGGGGTGAAGGGCACTGAAGTGAAGGGGTTTCTACAGCTAATCTATTCACTCAATGGCATACATAAAGAACGAAGCATTTCCATCTCACCCCACCCCTTTATATTCAATACAATAAAATCATCTGATTCTTTGTAAATGCCACAAGACATGTCTGTGTTAGGAGACAAGGCATGGTAGTATTGGGGGTGGCGGGTGAAAAGATGGTAGAAACTTTAATTGGCAGAAATCTGATTGACTAGGTTGTATTGGAGACGGGAAGAGCAGGCAGACGGTGCCTGAGGCTGCGTTTGTCTTCTTCTGTTTGTTCCAGTCAGTGTAATCATGCCCCTCGGGGCCAACTGTCATTGGCCAGGCTTCACCAGCACATTCCTACCAATCCAGGGTCCATTCTAGCTCTGAAGGAGCTTGGGGGACTCAAGAGAATAAAAGGTAGTTGCATGATTACAAAACACTCGGGATAATCTCCTATTCAAGGAAATTTACATCAAATACTATAACTTTAAGGATAACTATATTAGCATCCATAGTAATACATGATAACATTCTGCTTATTTTATGCATGCTTAGGTTATGAGGTTTTGCTTATTTTAATGTTATTCATTCATTCATTCTCTTTTCAGCTTAGTCCCTTTATTAATCTGGGGTCGCCACAGCGAAATGAACCGCTTATTCAGCATGTTTCATGCAGAGAATGCTCTTCTAGCTGCAACCCATCACTGGGAAACACCCATACACACTCATGCACACATATACACTACGGACAATTTAGCTTACACAATTCACCTATAGCGCAAGTCTTGGACTTGTGGGAAAAACCGGAGCACCCAGAGGAAAGCCACGCCAACACGGGGAGAACGCTCCAGTTACTAAGGTAACCCTCGTTCCCCAAGGGGGGGAACGGAAATGCTATGTGAAAACTTCCACTATGGGGATTTCATTCAGAAAGCCAATCATCTGAAAGAGTATGTAAATGGGCCAATGAAATGCCAATGAGTTGGCAGCTTCAGCTTGCGCCATGATGCTCGTCGATTAAAGGCACAGGCAACAAAAACAGCTACAATGTGTTCAGAGCAGAAAATTCCAATACTCTGAAAGATATAATAAATAATCTGATGGGTGTTTTAAGATACATTCTGGAGATGCAAAAGACTTATCTTAAATCTTGAAAAAGGGGTAAAATAGGTGCCCTTTAAATTAGAAATTGAAATGTAAAGTCAAAGTATAAATAGTAGAAGTGAACGAATAGCAAATATTAATCTAAGAATAAGAATAAGACACTTATACAAACATAAAAGCAAACACTTGAGTGCTTTAACACCGTCACCAATGACTAAATCTCTGAGGAATATCCAAAAGATATCATGATGGTTTTAAATGACTGAAAAATTGTTGCGGGTGCAGTATATTGATAGCAAGTGGCCACAAATCTCAGTTCTGTTCTGTTGATATGTGATCCAAATTTTAGCTTGAAACAGATGGAAATTAGATCGTTTTGTGCTGCGTTTCTATTAAGATCCCAGTGTAGTTGCCATTACAGTCCATTAGTTTTACTGCCCGCACAGGTCATGTGATTAAAAACTATCAATTAATGTAGGGGAGATCCAGATTGGCTGTTAAGGTGTTCATTGCTCTACAGCAGAAAAAATATAACAACTATAAATATATATTTCCTGTGGTGTTATACAAAAATTGTGGTGGGGTGGCTCAGTGGTTAGCACTGTTGCCTCACAGCAAGAAGGTCACTGGTTCAAAAAGTGCTGGTCAACTGGTTCCAGCTAGGCCATGGACCATTCTGTGGGAATTTGCATGTTTGCTTGAGTTTCCTATGAGTGCTCCGGTTTCCCCGACAGTCCAAAGACATGCAGTATAAATTAATTTGAAAATCAAAACAAAATTGGCCGTAGTGTGTGTGTGTGTGTGTGTGTGTGTGTGTGTGTGTGTGTGTGTGTGTGTGTGTGTGTGTGTGTGTGTGCATGTTTCCCAGGATTCACAAATCAGTGCTGAGTTATGGCTGGAAGGGCATTCGGTGCATAAAAAGCATATGCTATAGTAATTGGTGGTTCATTCTCTGTGGCAAACCCTGATAAATCATGGAGTAAGCCGAAGTAAAGTAAGAGAGAAGTGTGAAGCTTCACATTTAGAACAAATTTAAAGAACTATATCTTTATTTTTTATTTTATATAGTCCTGTTGGTGGCCTTGGAACATTAGATAACAATAAACATGCATTAGCATGAGTTCATTTGTATATGTGTTACCTAAATGGCCGGTTTTTAGTGGCACGCTTTTTTAGCCGTTTCCACTGTCAAAGGGTACCTAAAAGCAAACCGTACCATACCACTTAATGGGTACTCTTTGCAAAGGGTGCCTAGCATGGCAAAAGTGCACCAAAAGGCGGAGCTAAATGCGCAGCTGAACGCTATTGGTTTACAGAGATGCGTCACTTACGTATAAACAAGCAGGAGAATGAAAACTAAGAAACCGACATTTTTAAATACACAGCCAAGTCATTACATTGTAATACTATAGACATATAATAATGAGCCATGGTCGACCATTGTCGTTGTATCGATGAACAGCCACAAAGTCAAGAAAACAAAATTTGCCGTGTCCTGTTTTTGTTTTACGAGGCCATCTGTGCATCTGTCTATATTTTGAAATAACAACATTTTTGAGCTGATGATAATAACGTGCGTGTGATTATTAAAGCGCTTCTGACATCTGATACTTTCAGAAATGGACAAACGAGAGAATGAAGTGTAAATCAACAAAGAAGAAGCCGGAAAAAAACAAAGGAGCAAATGATGATTTCAGCAACCTAAAACATGAACAAACTACCTTTTGGACTATTATGAACTTGGAATGACAGAATTAATTTCTAACAAGAGGTTTCATGTGCTGGCAAGGATTAAAGATACAGATGAGAGGTTTGTACTGACTTTGGGCTATATTGCGTGTTGTTTTTTAACTCAAATAAGGACTAAATGTATGCTGTGTGCTAGTTTTTCTGTAATTGGTAACATATCGAAGACTGTAAGGGTCTGTATGTATTCATATATGTTGCATTTATTTATTTATTTATTTATTTATATAATTGCAGATGTTACAGTAGGCTATTTTACACTGTCATTGATCTGCAGTTATAATCAAATTATGTTTATAGAAAAGTTAGTAATGAACATTTAAACACAAGTATTTATGTGTATAAAGCAACTGTTTTGTGAGAAGTGCTTCTCATGTGTTATGAGAAGAAGAATGATGTCGACTGAAACTTTCTGTCGTACATCATGCCCACACCATTGGTACTCTTTTAGCAGAGGAAACACAAGGCTGATCAAGGTGATCTGTACCGACCCGTACCGTACTGTACCAGTCGGGCCAAAAGTTACCACTTTTTATCTTTAACAGAAGAAAAAAGGTCATATACTGTAGGTTTGAAACGGCATGAGAGTGAGTAAATGATGACAGGTTAAAAGCTCCTCTCCAAAGAACTATGAGACCTTAATTCAGGTCAGGTTTAAGAATGCAGGCTGTTTCACCAAAAAAAAAAAAAAAAAAAATTGAGATTTGTATATTTCATGTTGTTTTATGACACACAGACTCAGACTGAATAAATGTTAGGTAGATTTATTACGGTGAAAGTTTAAGATGAAATGTTTTGCAATGTGATTGTGAGTTTGGAAGAGTCAAATTGAGTAATAAATCTGGTAATAATTTAGATTTGTAATACATTACTCTTCCAAAACTTGCCTGTAAACATTCCACACGCTGCACCTTTTCCTCCCATGCTTTCTGTCATGCCGCTGTCAGAAGTCACGACCCCAGTAAGGCAGGCATGGCTCTTTAAGGGCATGTGAAAAGTGACTAATGAATCAGAAATGTCCCGTCTAAACATGACTAATTAATAGTTGAACAAAGGAAGCCAATCAAATCAGGACACCTGTGCTTTGTCTCTAACACGTGGTTGTATTTAGAGGTTGGCGTTGCAGAATACAGATCAATAGTTTGGTTATCTGAGTGTTGCATGTTTTTTTTCCTATCTCTCTTCCTGACCGGCAGAGACGGCGAGGCTGAGCTCCATATGAATGGGTCACCAGAGCCCAGACCAGAGACACACTTGCGTGAAGAATAATATTTTCCAGCTTTTTATCAGCATTTGTTCAGTGGGTCATGGAGACAGTCTGTCTTTGAGAGCCAGATAACCAAGTCAAAACCTCTAATTGCACTGTCTCTGCCAGATTGATTTAAACCCAGTCTCACACACACACACTGACACACACACACACAAATTCCTCCGGGCCCTAAATTAAAGGCATGTTCACTGAGGAACGACAACCCTGATGGGAAAGACAACCTATTCCTTCTGTGAACCACCCAAATTTTGTTTGTGACTTCTCTGGCAGAATAATTGCTCGTAATGATACCTTTGACAAACTTTGTGTTTAATTTGAATTAGATGTTGACTTAGGTTTGGGCTTACGTCATGTTATTACAAGCTTAATCTTCAATTACACAACAGTTTGTTGTCAATATAATTGGCTTAAGAGCGTTCAAAGAGTGCTGGTATAACTGTATAACAACAAAGTGGCAACATCCCGCTCTCCCTCGTGAAGCTAATAGGGAAGTAACTGAAACTGCAATTCATCGACATTCCACTAGGCCTGCCTCCATAATAGAGCACATTTCTATTGACTCCAATGATAAAATGGGCAACTTTACAGCAGAGAAAAAGGTGTTTACAGCCTGGTACAAAAACGATTTTGGTGTATATAGCTACACTGTAAAAAATCTAACTTACAAATAAACTGTTAACTCAGTTTAAAATTGTAAGTTAGGTGGACATCATTTTGAGCTCAGAGTTGAATTTACTCATAAAAAAAGATTCAGCTGCATGCTTGGAACAGTTTGTTCAATGAAAGTAAAATATTCAGTTGAGAAGACTACATTTTTATTTCTCCATATCTTCAAAAAATAAAAAGTTGAGTAACTTAAAATTTTAAAGCATCCGGTCGCAAATAAATTTTGAGTTTATTAAGCTTCAGTGTATGAAGTTGTGCCAAATTATTCCATAAAGTATACTTGACTTAAACCAGCCTTTTCGGTCAACCACTGAAGTTAAATAAACTCAAAATTTCTTTGCAGCTGGTTCCTTTAATATTTTAAGTTATCTCAACTTTTTATTTTTTTACAGTGTAATATTAAACTTCATGGTAACTGCGAGTACCATAATATACAACAACAACCCAGACAACATATCACTTTAAACTATTAAAAATGTTAATAAAAGTCACCTTTCCCAAACAGTTGCTTTCCCAAGTTAAAAGTTGTCAGAAGAAAGAACAAGGTCTCTTAATCCATCGCAAAAGCATAAATAAACAGGGGAAAAAAATAAATGATTAAAAACACAAAATATGGATAACTGCTAACTTACAGATATTGAATTTACTTAATTTTTAAGTAAAGTCAACTAATCACTTTAAAAGCAACAGGCTTACTCACTGTGACCAATGCACAGCGAGCATTTCCTGAAACGATGCCATTTTAGTAAATGAACGCCGCTATACCTAATGTGCACAAACATACATTTACTCATACCCGAGTGTATTAAAAGACTAGACTAGGCTCATTACGCCAAGTGTGTTTATATAAAGGTTTATACATTCATAAAGTTTTACTCAGGATCGCCTGCAGTAGTGACCAGGATCCATTACAGTAAGAATAATACTGCGTGAGAAGAGATGCCAACACATACAGAAGAATGAGTGAGGGCCAAAATAAACTGGCACAAGGCAGACTTTCACACCTTGGCATAACCCAGTCCTCACACTCTGGCAAAAACATTCACATGTAGGCCCTAAACACACTTAGCATACCCTTCACCAATAACAGATTATTGACTTAGCACAACAAAGCATTCATAACATGCAACATCCAAAAAAAAGGAGGGCAAATAGGGGAAAAATCCAATTCCCAAAAGGGTGAAGTGAGAGCATCAAAGTGCTGAATGTTTTTATAAAAGTGAATTTTAATGTGTGCCACCATGGCACCGTGGCAGGACCACTGAAAGCACAAGCTCTTACTGTGTACCACTGTACTTTATAAGTGTTTCCCGAATCCTAGTAAATCTAGCACTCCAAAAGCCCATGTTGGAGCCCAACGGCCAAGGATGACATCATCTGCAGACACTTTTTATGATTTCACAAACTTCATTTGCACAGAAGAAATGGGGCCACAGAGCCAGCTATGTACCCTGAGTTTACCCCATCATCCACGGGACCGGCCCACCAAGCCATTTTATGATGCCTTGCAGTTCTGACTTAAAAAAAAACACAAGAAATAAAACATCAGTAGCTGTTTGCTCATTACAGTTTACTTGTGCTAATGAATACCATCTGTTGTTGGATTCCGGCTAAATTGACGATCTGTAGTGTGACGTGGCAAATCTCATCGCTCAAGTGCTAATGTGAGCCTTGGGGCTGAGAAGTTCATTATATTGCCTTGTTACTTCTGGAATTCGCTTGTTCCATAGGCTTTGTTAACACAGATCAACAGCATTCCTGCATGGCAGAGTAATTGAGCATGTGGGCTGATGTTTGTCTTGAGCATTCACAGGCCCTTTTAATAGCCAACTTGCTCCTCGTGTTGGCAGAAAGGGCCATTTTGATAGTCTCAAATTTTGTTTGCTTGAAGGCCATGCTCGAAACCCCATTTAGATGAGAGGGATTAAAGAATGATTGTTTACAACATACACTCAAACTACTTGTTCGAACTACTTAGTTAAAGGTGCTGTATGTAAGTTTTTGACTCTTCTAAAGCATAAAAATACCATAATATATGTGCAGATATTTAAGAAACATCCCAAGTAAACATACTTGTTTAACTGAAAAACAATGCTGACGTCAGATAATCTGCTTTAAAAAAGTTTTTTCCGCGCCGGAAAGCTGTCTTTGTTTAGGTCAATTTAACCTGCCCAATGCCAGTTTAGCCAATTATAATTCAGCACTCCGGATTGCATTGTTGGAAAACGTATTTCATTCATTCATTCAGAAAGGCTCTGAAAGCATGCGTCTGTGAAATGGACAGTATCAGACGTCGAAATGAGACAGATTTAGTTCCACATGAGGTTATTAATTAGCAAATGATATAAATATTACAAACGTAAACATTAGGTGAACAGGTTACATTGTAACCGTGTGTCCTAACAACACATTTTGTGAAGAGATACTCAGTGATGAGCAGTTTGGCTGTTTGCACCAGAAGAAACATGACAGAAATTTAAATACAGCCTTTCAGAAACACAGCATATGCACTCACACACGAAACGGTAAAGTTTAGAATCTATTCAAACTCACATAGTTAGCATTTAGGACTGAATAAAACACACAAGGTTTACCTGAGGTGATCACTGTCATAGGTTTCACATGTTCAGCTGTGAGAAATACAAGACATTTCTAATATATCAATTCGAGGTGTTGGTTAAAACCAAACCTCCTTTTAATATGGAAAATATTCCTTCTATCGCGTGTCGTTGCTTTTATTTACAACACCGTGCAATACCTAGTTCGACCACTGGGTGTCAAACTTACATACTGCACCTTTAAAATGAGCTGAAACAACACAATTCTTCTTACAGTATGGAACTAAATAAATGCCAAAACAAAGCCTTTTATGACATTATTAGCTTTTTTGGTGCAGTGGGTAGCGCTGTCGCCTCACAGCAAGAAGGTTGTTGGTTTGAGCCTTGGCTGGGTCAGTTGGCATTTCTGTGTGGAGTTTGCATGTTCTTCCCGTGTTCACTTGGGTTTCCTCGGGTATTTCTTTCAAAGACATGCACTATGGGTGAATTGGGTAAGCTAAGTTGTTTGTAGTGTATGTGTGTGAATGAGAGTGTATGGGTGTTTCCCAGTGATGGGTTGCAGCTGGAAGGGCATCCGCTGCATAAAACATTTGCTGGATAAGTTGGAGGTTCATTCCGCTGTGGCAACCACTGATTAATAAAGGGACTAAGCAGAAAAGAAAATGAAGGAATAAATAAATATATTCACTGGTTTAAAAATCTTCAATTCGTTCTATCTCCACCTGCTGGTGAAAAAGCAGCTGAAGATCTTTAATCTGCAAATTAATGCTGTTCCTGCAGTTCCCAGATGTAATGTTGAATTTTAACAGCCGAATTTGAACCACTAAATTTATGGAAGAAAATTTTTGAACTGAAATAAAATGAGCTGAAAATTTCCTTTTGAATATTATATGCATTTTTTTTTATCAGAACTGAATATTTTGTAAGTGAAATCTGGAAATTGAATATGAATTATTGAATTTATAAGTATGAAAATGTGTTTGAAATATTTTTAGTTTAAATATTTACAGTTTAAAGAGCCATGAAATCTCCCTCTTTGGGTTCAAGTCTACCTCAGATTTTTTTTTCCGAAAATGCTTCATGATGGGCATGGATCGCTGAGAGCAGGAGGAGGACTGTTTATATAAACAGTATAAATGAGGAGGACTTCTTTCCTCCTCAATCCCTGGGTCTGAATGCAGACAAAGTGGATAGCAGTGCAGCAGGTCTCTTGCCCTGTCTATTTTAACCATTAACCCTGCCAGTAATCTGTATGATTTTAAACATATGGCAAACACAGCAGCACGGATAGGCAATGTGTCTGAATGGCAACAAACTTAACTAGTAAAAGACAAAGTCTGTCATTCTCCAATTCTCGTACAGCTCTCCCGACAAAAATGTTGCTGCAAACCAACAGCTTTGCTGTATCGGCCCTGACAGCATCGTGGGGAAAAACATGCAACAAAACCTGTGGATCATGGAAACAAACACATGCAACCCGTGTCGTGTGTGGATGTGGTCTCACCCAGTCATTGGGTCTCACAGCTTGGGCAGGTCTGCCTTGCCTTTGGAAAGCACATGCTCTTATGAATAATTAAGAAGCAGGGTTTTCTCATAGGATAAGAAAGGATAAGATAGGATAAGGATAAGGATAAGAATAGGATAAGATTTTTGATTCCACCCCAAAAATTATTTTAAACCCGGAAAATTAAATTAGCTGACAAAAGCTCAAAATTATCCAGTTTTCTCCACAATTAAAGCTAACAAGTGCTAACATCGTCTTAACTGATGCTTAACACACACAAATCTGTTAAAATGTAAAACAAAACAAAAAAATACTTCAGGGTGTCTTAAACCTTTAAATGTGTAAATTTAAGGACCTAAAAATACAAACCCTGGAAATTCAAGTTATTAAAATGCAAGCACTTGATAATGTATTATTTTTTCAGTTTGTGCCATTCAACAAGCCTTTTTTTGAATACTTTTTGATTTTGTTATATAATAACTTAATAGTTATATGTTTAGTCAACTTACATTTTTAAAAACTAATAAGTTAACTTAATTCCTTCATGTTGTCCCAACACAATAATCGCGTGGAACCCAGCAGTGTAAAAACGTTAATGAGAATTCACATATAATAGAGTGAATGGATATGCTTTTCTTATGAGCATGACTAGGCTTGTTTTTTGTAGTGAAAACATACCCTATGATTATTATAATATGCAGTCAGCATTATGCCTTGACTGGACTGTACAGTATATAATATTTACTTTTTTTTTTTTATAAAACCTATATAAATATGACCTTCAGTGGTATTTTTTTCCTTGCATTTGAATAAAAATCAAGGGGTCAAGGGTTAATTAACAGTTTTCTGTCATTTGCAATTGCAAATGCATTGGAGTTCCTATTATGAAACAGTTAAACGCATAATTTTAAGCCCTCATGTGAATTTTTTATATTTTTTTTCCCATCAAATAGTAATGTTTTATAGTGCAAGAACATTTTCACAATTTTACTACTATTTTTTTCTTCTGGAGAAAGTCTTAATCATTTTAATTTGGTAGGAATAAAATCAGATTTATTTATTTTTTTACAATTATTTTTAAGTTCAATATTATTAAGAAATGATTTATTCTGATTGGCTACAGAACAAAGCATTGTAGTCCAGTGACTTGCCTAGCTAACCTAATTAGAGAATACTTCTATCTTGCAAATTAACTAGTAAAATATTAAAGGTGCAGTAGGTGATTGTTTTCAGAAACATTTTTCATTGTGCTGGTTGAAAATCTCTTTATAGTAAGTAAATGATCTAAATGTATTTATATGTATTTTATATTTTGGGTAAGGCATAAGACTAAAAAATGCTCATCCAATTAAAATTTGTCGGGCCAGCAATTCCCATAATTCTGATAGCCCAAACTGTCTGTCAATGAATGTAGATTTGTACATCTCCTCACCGGTTCACGCAGATATCTTGAATCAATATTGGAGTTATTTTTGCATGTTCAGCCACTGAAATCTTTCAGCAAAAGATTAATGTGACTATTTTCTGTTTCATAAGGTACATTTTACAGCATTGATAATGTAGATTTTATTTAGTTTAACAACAAGTAAATAATGTTATTCCGCCTAGCCTGCTTTACTGAAGTGAAGTTGAATTTATATTCACATTGGTTCTTTTTTTAAACAATGATGACTTGTGACGCTCTCCCTGTATTGTTTACCACGCTACTCTAAATATTCGGTCTGATTTAGCATGTAAGTATGGCTTAGTAATAAGTGTAATTTCTGAACACCGCCGACCAACCACTAAGCAACTAACCTAAAACTACAGTAGTCGCTTTAGGACAAAGTGCGTGAGAGAATGACAGCAGCGATCCTTGCATGCATATTGCATATTATGACAAGTTTAGCTTGCTACACAACTGAAAACATGCTAGATATAGTTTTTTGTTCGGAATTGTAGTGTTATAAAGTACTATAAAGTTTTCCAATTGGCGAATGACATGATCTAGTCAGTTGTCTATTGTCAATTTTAAAGTGTGCCTTCCTGATTTCAGGAGGAGTGGCTTTAGACGGCAGGGGAGGGACTATGCTAATGGATAGAATTTTGGCAGATCACCTACTGCACCTAATGTCATAATTATGGCAAAGACAAAACAAATTAGTTATTATAAATGAGTTATTAAAGTTAGTATGTTTAAAAATATGTAAAAAAAAAAACTCTGTTAAACAGAACTTGGGAAATATTTTTGAAAAGAATATACATTTCAAAAGACTGCAAATATTTTTGCATTCGATTGTAAATTTTTCACACTTTTTTGTTGTATTGAACTCTATTAATTATATAATCTTGAAAAAAGAAAATATTTATAGAAAGAAAGAAAGATCCAGTTGACAACTCTGTAACTCTAATAAACAGAATAGCTAACAGTCATCAATAAAATAAAATACAACAATACTGTAAAGGACTTGCATATTTATATGTGCTATTACCTCTTGCCTGAATGCAACAGCACAACTCATAACACTTGTTTGTGCGGTTGAACTCAGTCTCTGTGGTTTATTCACAGCACGTGTTGAGCTTGGCTTGGATATCTGAGGCTTACTTAGTCACATCCTTTGGAAATATCAGGGATAGAGTATTGTAAACATTATTTATGGAAGAACTAGCCATGGAGACTGAATTCTCATTGCTGTAAATGACTAAGAAGCCAGTAACACCACATTTTATACAGAAGGACCAAAGTTAGTTTGTTTGTTGTTTATAATTTAGTGCCAGCCACAATTGCTATATTCATGGCAAAAGTTTTTTTTTTTTTTTTTATAATTTACAGATGAAAGCAACTAAAATGTCATTGAGTGTAACAAGTTTATATGCTAGAAAAAGGCACATTTAGAACAAGAATGACATTTTTAAAATAGTATTTTAGGCCTAAATAGACTTTAGGTCTTTTTACTGTTATTAAACATTTTATACTTCATTTATACTTAATTTTTACTGATATCATTTTAGGAAAATATGATTAAAACTATGAAATAATAAGAAAAAGTCTGAATAAGAATGTTTTATTTTTTACTTTATATAAACAACTGTTACACTGAGTTACCTTTAACAAACTGCCTATTTAGGAGAAGAGTTTACTGGTTATTTAGTCCTTAAAGGACTCAAATAACAAGGACAAGTAACTTTATAGCAATCAATATTCATCAAAATATCTTTTGTGTTCAGCAGAAAAAAAGAAACCTTGAAACAACTTGAAAATTAGTTAATTGTGATTTTTTTTTTCATTTTTCCCTTTAAGGTAAACAATAAGACTTAACACTGTTAATGCACAGACAGCTATTATTTGAACGTGCCAATAAAGCAAATACATATATGTCCAGATTTAATCAGGTGATGCGGTGGCACAGAGTTAGACCATTAATTTGACTGCACACAGAAACAGCAACGCGTGCAGCATGACAACACTCTGTTGCAGAGACACTATTGGTTAAATGCCGGCAAAGTCGAACATGGAAGCAGCTTGAAGCGAAAAGTGCAAGTATGTCTGCGGTCTGGAGGTATTATAAAGTTAATGACGACAACATTGCCATAGCAAACTGTGAGATATGTAAACTTGGTAATGCCTGCTGGGTGTTTTAAATTAAGGAGCTATTTGTTTTTATATTAGATATTTTTTAATGTACTGTTGCACTAAAGCGATTACTTGATTGTTCAAGATACTTCACAGAAGTGCTCTGTTTGTTGAACTGTTAAAATAAGGTGAATAAAAGTGTTTCTTCACTCTTCTTTATTCTTTTTTTGTTTTAAATGTATTATAGAAATATCTGATCGGATTTTGGTATCACTAAATACTCAAAAT
>CAIGQZ010032545.1:13108116-13118454 GCA_903798205.1 Danio tinwini | reverse complement strand
CACACACACACACACACACACACACACACACACACACACACACACACTTACAGCCACTTTATAAGTTACACCTGTCCAGCTGCTTGTTTACGCAAATTTCTTATCAGCCAATTACATGGCAGCAACTCAATGCATTTAGGCATGTAGACATGGTCAAGACAATCTGCTGTAGTCTGCAAGCACCCGAATGGGAAAGAAAGGTGGTTTAAGTGACTTTGAACGTGGCATGGTTGTTGGTGCCAGACGGGCTGGTCTGAGTATTTCAGAAACTGCTGATCTACTAGGATTTTCATGCACAACCAACTCTAGGGTTTACAGAGAATGGTCCAAAAAAGAGAAAATATCTAGTGAGTGACAGTTCTGTGGGTGTAAATACTTTGTTGATGCCAGAGGTCAGAAGAGAATAGCCAGACTGGTTCGAGTTGATAGAAAGGTAACAAAAACTGAGGTTACTACTGCATACAACCGAGGTATGCAGAAGAGCATCTCTGAACGCACAACACGTCCAACCTTGAGGTGGATTGGCTACAGCAGCAGAAGACCACACCGGGTGCCACTCCTGTCTTCTAAGAACAGGAAACTGAGGCTACAATTCACACAGGCTCACCAAAATTGAACAATAAAAGATTGGGAAAACGTTGCCTGGTCTGATGAGTCTCAATTTCTGTTGCAACATTCGTAGTTAGGGTCAGAATTTGGCGTCAAAACATAAAAGGATCCATCCTGTCTTGTATCAATGGTTTACGTTGGTGGTGGTGGTGCAATGGTGCAGGGGATATTTTCTTGGCACACTTTGGGCCCAATAGTACCAATTGAGCATAGTGTACCTAAGTGTTGTTGCTGACCATGTCCATCCCTTTATGACCACAGTGTACCCATCTTCTGATGGCTACTTCCAGCTGAATAACGCGTCATGTCAAAGCGTGAATCATCTCAGACTGGTTTCTTGAACATGACAAAGAGTTCACTGTACTCAAATGGCCTTCACAGTCACCAGAACTCAATCCAATAGAGCACCTTCGGGATGAGGTAAAACGGGGGAAACGCATCATGGATGTGCAGCCAACAAATCTGCAGCAACTGCGTGATGTTATCATGTCAATATGGACCAGAATCTCTGAGGAATATTTCCAGTACCTCGCTAAAACTATGCCACGAAGGATTAAGGCAGTTCTGAAGGCAAAAGGGGGTCCAACCCGGTACTAGTAAGGTGTACCTAATAATGTGGCTGGTGAGTGTATTTTACTCGATTAAGATTAACTAAATGAAAATAAGAACATATTTAATTTTTTTTATGTTTACACTGATTATTATTATTATTTTATTTAAAAAGTAGTTTTGTGGTTTTACTTCAAAATCCTGCTGCTACAGTAAAATGCTGTAAAAAAATACACCAAAAGACCTTTCCAGGATAAGGTTCTGGGCTTTGTGACAGTTATATAAAATATATCTGTCATGGTAAAAATGCATGATCCCAACTTTATTCAATCATAAACACAAAAATACAAGGAAATGTGTCTGAACGGGAGAAGGAGGGGTTGATTTATTGTTGCTTCCTCTAGAGCTGAGTAAACTGGGCTTTTTCTCTGTTGATATAAAAACATCCTTGAATTCATTTGATCCATAGATTTTTGTTGAGAGCTTGCTACAAGATCATGGCTGCCTGGTCACACACTGTAAAAAAAACAATATGACAAAAAGTCATAACAACAAATGTTTTATATTAAGTTAACTCATTTTCAGTTGATCAGGTTTCAGCTAGATATTTTTAGTTATACAAAGTTTGACAGATGTTGAGTTGTGATTACTAGAAAAGTTAGTAAAGTTAGTTAGTTAGTGTTTCGTACTTCGGTGGAAGAATGTTGTGGAAAAGTTAGCTTTACTGTGAAGCCCCCAGCTCAGAGCAGCATGTGAAATTCAACATGATGCATGTGTGTACTCTCCACGAAGCTTACATCATAGATGTCTGCTATATGAACATGCATGCTACTAATCATATACAGTATACAGTGTAAAAATACAGCAGAATTGTGTACTCAATCAATCAATCAATCAATCAATCAATGCCATATGCAAAATAAGACCTTTGCTGAAGTTAGGAAAAGAGTTAACAGTTACAGAAAAGTAACTGGAATACTCATCATTTTCTGCCAGGACTTTTTTTAGAGCAACTTAAACTTTTCAAACATTTCAAATCAACCCAAATGTTTTGAATGTGTATGAAAGAGGTTAATACAAGCTTATGCAATGTTTATGTAATTTAGTTTACTGTGTTAGCTGGTATGCATGCCTGTATATAGTATGCATTAACAATAAAGTGCAGACTGAATGTTTTCATACTTTAGGAAACTTTAGCATTATCCAAGTTTAGCATTTAAGAATCTTAGTTTAAGAATGTAGTTCATGGACTGTGGGGGAAACCAAAACACCCAAAGGAAACCCACATGAACCAGGGGAGAATATGCAAACTCCACACAAAATTTGCAACTGGCCCAGCCGGGACTTAAACCAGCAACCTTCTTGCTGTGAGGCGACAATGCTATTCACTGAGCCATTGTGCCACCAGTGAAAAAGGTTTCTGTAGTGTCTTTTTAATAGATGTTTTGCTCTCTAAATTTTCCCAGTCACTGACAACTACGAATTGTGCTCTATAAGACTGGTGGATCTTTACCTCTCCAAAGAACAGTAATGAATCCTCCTCTTAATGTGCTTTATGGCTTCCTCTTAGAAAAAGCAATAGAATGGAACCACTCATCCTCTCTGGAAGTGTAAGGTCTGACCATTAAACTTCAGCATGTAATCATACATTTTCAGCAAAAGAAACCTGATCCGTCAGTTTCAACAGAAGTGATACATAACGGTAGATTTCCTCAGACAGTAATAATACTCCTGAGGATCCAGTGCAGTTCCACATCCTGAATGAAGTACTCTTACAGCATGTCAACCACACTGAGGAATCTCATCTCAGTTAATAAGAGGCAAAAATTGAGAAATCGTGTTGCACAAATGCCAGAGGATTTTCCCCTCATTTATCTGTTCATATTCTGAATAAGCATTTGTCTGGCCTTACATTGCCAGGGCAAGTATATCGAGGAAAACGAGGAAGGAAATGCATTGGAAAACAGAGGAAAAGGAAAGAAACCCTCGTCGATAGCATGCTGCCTCCGCGTCGTTCCTGAATACGGCAAATGGGGGCAATTGCATGGCGCCATCAGAAGCGGCCATCCAGGCGACTGTATGAGGCAGACGGGGAGAGGAAGACAAGCGGTGACGTCCGCTAAATACCAACTGGAAAGGCTAGCCGGTGAGACAGCCTGAAACAAAGTTTATATATTTTAGATGGTACTGATTTGGCTTCTGTCATTAAAAACACAAAGAAAACAGAAGAATATGAACTCCTCCCAAAGCCAAGTGTTTTGAAATTATATAACTTAAGTGCACTGTAAGTGTTGGCAGCCTTTGAATAGCAGAGTAAATATTATCATCATACTCATCTGAAGTGTTACGAAATGTCATTTGGCCAAGAGTACTGACACTTTTTGCTTTAAAAGATAATAGATTTAGTTTTAATGCATTACTAACCTCAAGCTAAATATACAGAGTTTATGATGTACAAAATTAGCTGAAATGCACAAAACATTTTAGCATGAAGCTAATGGTAAAACAGAAGAAGATACGGAACTTTTCTTACAACTTGTGATGATCTTTGTTAAGATCTAATGATATATAGAAATAAGATGGCTCTATGAGGATTTTGGTGAATATATCCGTGTAAACAGTCAGTTAAGAATGTAAACAAATAGGAAAGAAAATACAGTGATCTTAAAATTATTATTTGAGGATTAAATTATTATTAAAGATTAAAGGGATAGTTCACCCAATAATGAAAATTCTGTCATTATTTACTTGTCCTTGTTTCAAACTCAACATAGTTTCATTCTGAAAACATAGCACTGTATACTGTCAGGAGATTGCAAATGATGTAGTCAGTAGTGCGTATGGCTGCATTTCGTCTTTAAAACAAATGCTACAGGGCGGTATGATGGCGTTCCTTTTCACGCTTACCAGCTGACCACTTACCTTTGTAAGGATGGCTTCTCCACTGTTACCAGTTTTCCCGGTAGCTCGACACATACTGTATGTCAACAGACTTGAGACGCCGAGCGGAGTTGACTGCAACAACGAGGTTCTAGTCTGGTGAAGGATGGTTTCAGAAAGCAGGTAAAACAAAAACAAAAGCCAAAAAATAGGTAAAACTTTATTTTGATGGTTCATTTGAGCATTAGTAGACTGTCTGCTTAATATCTGTTGATACTGCTCCTTCAACAGAAATTTAACTGTCTATAAGAAACTTTGCAAGTACATATCAACTTACACAAACCCTAACCCCAATCCTAACCCCAACCTAACAGTCTACTTATAATCTAATGAGAATTAGTTGGCATGTAGGTTCAATGTTACGTAAATTCAACAAACGGCCCATCACAATAAAGTGTGACCAAAAAGGAAAATAAACAAGTAAATAACAAGGTGAGAATGTGGTAAAATCTGAAAATATGGTAAAAATCAGGCAGCCGCCAGGGCATTTCTTTTTCTGGTGTTTTTGAAAACACTGCTGTTGGGTTTAGGAAAGTGGGTAGGAGGGCAGGTCAATCGGTCCTTTTTGAAACACTATTGGTTGGGTTTAGGGAAGAGGGTGGGTGGGGGCTTCGCTCAATCAGTCAGTCAGTCGAAAGTGGACATCTGGATTTACATGAGAACAGCAGGCGCGAATGGCTATCGCGAGAGAAATTTGAGATCTGAAAAAGCATACACAGTGGCCTTTGGCGGACTCTTGGGATGTATTTTGCTTTCTCCAAGAAGTTAAGCCCTAATTTCGGGCAGCCGTCTTCTGACTTAACCGTGCAGCTCTAGGGACAGAGCTGTCCAGAAAGAGGCTTTCTAATACCCAGAGTTGGACGAGGAGCCAGATGGCCGTTCAATCCAGGCGTAAACCTGGCCAGTCCCATCCAGCCTAGCACATGCTTGTGCTCTTAAAGGGATCCCCTGTCCCGATGCGCATTTAACCAAAGCTGAAGTTGGACACTGGCGTCCCAAACTAAACTTAAAACACACGAGAGAGGGATCATTTGTCCCGATTGAAGCCATTGATAACAACACACTGATGCAGCAATATGATCTTTATTGTTTTAGAAAATTGTATATCATTTATTTAGGAGGATTCAGAGTCTTCTGTTGGTTGACGTGCTCCCCGGCCTTTGTCCGTCTGAGACTGCCAGGGCAGCGTCCTCCTGCTCGTTCCCTCCTGCAAGGGAGAAACAGTAAGGCCGGTTAGCCATCATCACGTGACCTGCTGTTCACATCCATGCTTTGGCTGACTGACTTACCAGGGGTGACCCGGGACTGTTTGCCCGCTTGTGCCCCTTCTGTCGGTGGCTTCCATCGCTCCCCGCCGCCGCCTCCTCCTCCAGGGCCCTCTCGAAGAGTCTGCGGCGCTCAAGTGCTTGCATAGGGCTTAGGTGAAGCGCGTAGAACTTATCAGAGGTTGTAGTGTCGTGACACATGAACTGTGCTACCTTCCTCCGATCCTCTGACGAATGGGCATTCTTAGCCTGCGTCAGAGAGAGAGAGACAGAACCTTCATAGGGTCAAAGCCGCTGGCAGTCATTTGACAGTCAACAGGGGCATCGCATGCATACATACTCACGTGCGTCGCGATGGCTGTCCGGACGTCCGTAAAAGTGGGCTTGCCGGGAAGCCCCATGCTGGTCCACGCCGATTGAAAATATTTAACAAGGGTCCGGCAGGGACTGGCTCTGGAGGTAAAGAAAAAATAGTTGGCCCGCCGCCCACCTGGCAGACTAGCCCGCAGTTCCAAGAACCTCTGGAACCAGCTGTATTCCTCCTTGTCGAGAGACAATTGAGCAGCGCCGAAGGCTCTGTTGGTCTTATGCGACGTGATCTGACCGCGGGGAAAAAGCAGAGGCAGAGTGAGTTAATACTACTACGGGTGGGGCCCCCAAAACCCCAAGAGTCACACTTACGTTGATGACGTAGGCCGTTCCATCCGGGCTTCTCGAGGCGTCTTCAACCTCCTGAATGGTCAGATTCTGGAAAACGCCACAGCGGTGTCCTGAGATCGAGGTCAGGTAAGCCGTTAGGAATCCATAGAAGCGCCACTGCTGCTGGGTGTCGGGTTTGGACTCAAGGCTATCTGTTACAATTAGAGAGAGTTAGACCTCTGCCGTTGGTGCAACAAAGCGGAAATCATATAAAAAAAAATTTCCAAAAAAAAACACATTTCTATTCTGGGGCACCAACAGCTCTTGGTTCCACCAGCCGAATCAGGTGTACTCGTCCTCCCTCTCCCCGCCTTTCCAGTCAGAGGCGGGGGGGAGAGAGAGAGAGCGAGTACACCTGAATTTGGCTGTTGGAACCAAGAGCTGTTGGTGCCCCAGAATAGAAATGTGTTTAGGTCAGCGATTCCACCGCCTGCAAGAGGGCGGTGGAGACTCTGACCGGCTGACCGAACACTCACCTAGGAGGGCAGGGATTTTCCGTCCAGCGGTGCGGTGGCAGCGTACCAGGCTGGCCTTGGAAATCAGTCTACCCTCTTTCGCCTGCTTGGTTCTGACCTCGTGCACGACCACGCTCCGGCGTATACCGCGGATGAGAGCTCTGAGCTCCCTGCGAATTAGCACCAGGGCAGTGCTGGTGAGACGGCAGGACTCGGGCGGGGTCTCCGATAGGTAATCCAGGAACTGGGCCACGTTCTTCAAGTAGTGCTGCCTGGTGGGCTCAGCCATCCGCGTTTGGCCCAGCAGAGCAGCCCAAGCTCGGATCCGCGCTGGCTGGTTGAGAAACAGAAAGCTCTCTGGGTCTGACTTGCCTTTAGCCATAAAGCCAAGGAAGGCCTTGATCCTGGTCACTTTCGAGGCGACGTTGTTTCGGAGACGAGCCGTAGGGTCGCTGCCCAACTGGAAACCCTCAAACTCTCCAACGAGTAGGTCTGCGGAACGGGGACGAAATTCAAAAGTCAGCCGCAAGGATACACCACCACCACCACCACCACCACCACCACCACCAACCCTTCTGAACCCATACTCAACTGAGGGCTGGAACGTGGTCTGGATACGGATACTTCTGTGGGTCGTAGACTTCCAGGGGGCCGGGGGGCGTAGGACGTACAGCCGCCCCTCGGCTGGGCTCCGCATCGGGGGACAGTGCCGGCGGAGGAGAAGACCTTGTCCTCGTCCTTCTCCTTGCCCTTCTCCTTGCTTCCCTCCGCGGCCTTTCCCGGCGAAACTCCCGCGTGAATTCGCCCAGGGTGGACCTTACCCTTTCGACCTGCTTTCTGAGGTCCGAGAGCTGGGACTGGATGCGCTGCGTAGCGAGCCTGCAGCGGGGGTCGGCGCACAGACGCCCGGCTTGTGGGTCGCCGGCCTCCTCCTCCTCCTCCTCCTCCTCCGACGACGCTAGCCTCGACACAACGGGAACCGGCGGGTGGGTCGCCTGCAACCACCGCAGTTCTTGGGTTACCTTGCGGCGCTTGGCTTTCCACATAGCCTCTTTCCAGCCCGAGGCAGAGAGCTCCGTGTGCCGCTTAAGGTGCCTGTCTAGCCGGGCCGGTGTGCTCCGACAGCCGGGCACCGGGCACGGCGTCTTGCGGGTGTCCACACGCCCAGCAGCTAGCGACAGCAACAGCCTCTTTTCGTCCGAGTTGGCCACTTTGTGAACCGCCGAAAGGTGCGGCGAGAGCCGGCTGTAGACGTTGAGGCAGAGCGCACATTCGGCCATGACCGTCCCTAGACAAACGCGGCGGGGGGAAGAGACCCGCACGCTGCGTGGAGCCGTTTAAATGGAGGCCAACCTCTTCCGCGTCATGACGCTGGTGCACCTCTTAAAGCGACAGACACCCCCCGCCGCCAGGGGTGTGGACCGATGCCTTCGGATCCTTAGGTTCAAACCAGGCTTGCTTGCAATTGCCCATTTCAGGGGCTGTTACGACATTTTGTCTTTCAGGCAGCTTCACTCTGCCGGCCGTGGGAGACTTTTGCACGGCCCTCAACCCTTTTTCAAAGGGATCGTCACACAGTGGTATATGAGCCCCATGGAACACAAACCAATTCCGGGGCAGCCTGACTGCGCCAGCCAGCCGGCTTTCTCTTTCAACAAAGGAACCCAACATGGAGAGGGGCATAGAACGGGAACCAACACAGATATGGAGGCCGGAGCCAGCCTAGACCCGTAGCCTGCACCACCAGCCCTGGCGTTTCACCCAGCCGGAGACTCTGACACGAGGCAGCAGGGATAAACCCAGAAGGTGGGGGGGCTTGCGTACGGGCAAGACGGACGGACGGACGGACGGAGCACACACCAGGGTATGGGAGCCGGCGCCACACCTTAACCCACAACTGCCCCTGGGAAAGAGTTTTACATCGCCCTCAACCCCTGCTGGAAAACCGAGCCCACCACAATTCATCCCCAGCACCCCCACCCCGGGTGAGGGAGGGGGCCGAGGGTAGAGAGCCGAGGGCCGGCAACCAGCATAGGGGAGATAAAACCCAGAGGTCGGGAGGGCGGGCGAGGCGGGCAGAGCGGCAGACACGCTAGGTCAAAACCAGACGGGCCATTTTGGTCTCCCCACAGAGCGATGCGGGAAGGGGGGCGAGGGTTGTGTGCGGGGACCCCCACCCCTCAAACTCCCCTGAAAGCACGCGGCCAAGGCTGGGGAAGGAATCAACCACACCCATAGGGGCCGAACCCCCCTCGACACACCCTATTACAGGGCGGGGCAGGGTGGGTGCCTGGGTGGGTGCCTTCCCATTGGGCCCACTATGATTTCCTATCGGTCAGACATGACGGTCGGTCCACGCGCCAGAGTCCCCAGAGCCTAAGTGTGGAAAATTACATGTTTCCCGAAAACCCGACGGGAGGTCAGAGAAAAAAAGGGGAGCTCACGTACCACCAGGCGCGGGACGTCCCAACAGATAAGCCGGGAAAGGTGGTCTTTTGTCAGCCAAGACCTGGTGGTCTAAACCGCGCCGGCGGTGAGGGTAGCCAATCGTTAAAGAGACCGACCGTACTCTCAATGGACCTCAAATCACGACGCTCGCACCAAAAACCAAATACCCCATAGCCTCA
Organism: Danio tinwini; assembly: GCA_903798205.1. Taxonomy (NCBI): domain Eukaryota; kingdom Metazoa; phylum Chordata; class Actinopteri; order Cypriniformes; family Danionidae; genus Danio; species Danio tinwini. The sequence continues at coordinate 13,109,310 of CAIGQZ010032545.1, read as the reverse complement.
CCCTCTCTGCCTGGCAATCGTGGTCCTATCCTGGGCATGAGGGGGGCCCCCCATAGCCTCCCTCTGCCTGGGACTCGTGGTCCTTTCCTGGGCTTAAGGGGGGCCCCCCATAGCCTCCCTCTGCCTGGGACTCGTGGTCCTATACTGGGCTTAAGGGGGGCCCCCCATAGCCTCCCTCTGCCTGGGACTCGTGGTCCTATCCTGGGCTTAAGGGGGCCCACCCATAACCTACCTCTGCCCAGGGATCGTGGACCTATCCTGGGCATCAGGGGGCCCACCCATAACCTACCTCTGCCCAGGGATCGTGGACCTATCCTGGGCATCAGGGGGCCCCCCCCAGAGCCTCCCTCTGCCTGGGACTCGTGGTCCTTTCCTGGGCATCAGGGGACCCCAGACCCTCACCCTCTCTGCCCGGGGATCGTGGCCCTTTCCCGGGGTAACCTCCGGCTCAGAAGGGGCCTGGGATTGACACCTGAGCACCAGCAGTGCCCGGGCACCCCACACTTAAGCCCGGGAACATTGACTAAGTTAATCGCATGTGCCAGGCATGCGTACCGTTGGTGACCCATTGGAGGTAGCTGGGGTGCACCAACGGCGCATAGTTCTGGCAAAAGTTGATTTGAGAGTTCCCTATTTCCCAGGCACTTGGTGTGCTAGGGGTGGCGGGGGTCAGGCGCTCTCTACCTGGCCAGCTTAGCCGGCTGGGCCCCCCCCTTAGCCTGTGGGTCTAAAGACCCCACGCGTGCTCAACATCCTGCGGCAGACAGACGCACTTTATTGGTGACCCATTGGAGGTAGCTGGGGTGCACCAACGGCGCATAGTTCTGGCAGAAGTTGATTTGAGAGTTTCCCATTTCCCCTGCACTTGGTGTGCCAGGGGTGGCGGGGGTCGGGCGCTCTCTACCTGGCCAGCTTGGCCGGCTGGGCCCCCCTTAGCCTGTGGGTCTAAAGACCCCACGCGTGCTCAATATCCTGCGGCAGACAGACGCACTTTACCTGGGCATGCACCTTGCCTGAAGACCCCTTGGCTTGGGCCTTTAAAAGCCATACGCTCGCGGGGGTCGGGCGCTCTCTTTCCCTGGCCAGCTTAGCTGGCTGGAACCCCTTAGACTGTGGGTCTAAAGACCCCACGCGCGCCCAACATCCAGCGGCAGACAGACGCACTTTACCTGGGCATGCACCTTGCCTGAAGAC
>CAIGQZ010032545.1:13079167-13096218 GCA_903798205.1 Danio tinwini | reverse complement strand
TTATTATTATTATTATTATTATTATTATTATTATTATTATTATTATTATTATTATATATTTTTTATTACACTTTTAAATATATGTGTTGTGGTTTGACAACAATTTAAGAAACATAATACAATTTAGATTGTATATATATCGTTTATACTTAAATGCTTGTAAAGTGTACAAATATGAACCTAGATGAACATATTTAGGCAGGCAAGTGTTAAGAGTTTAATAAGACTTGTTGATATTTGTAATAGTAAAAGTTTAGACTGGCTCATAAACCAGTTAAAAGATGCTAAATTACAGTTGAAGACAAGTTTGGAGCATTCAGGAGTACAGAACCAGCATGCTCACCCTGATGAGATGAGACAGACAGAGAGAGAAAGGTCGACAGAGAATTACCATCTAAGCATGGTAATTAGAACCATACTCTTCTGCATGATTGTGGATTTGCATTTCCCAAACCATCAGTAAAAATACGCCTGGATCCAGCGGGTAGGAGTCAGATCTACCCATCGGGCCATTTATACAACATCCAGAAGAAAATAATTAAGCTCCCTCTGAGGACCAAGACTTCTGGGAAATATGAAGGTCAGGGATTAAAGACAAGCTTGAACTTTTGCAAATTGAAAACAGGGAGGCCGTACAGATATCAGCAGATCATCTTTACCTGAAGATTCACTTTGATGAAGATTGACTTTTTTTGTTGTTAAAAATTTTTATTTCTTAAATATATTTAAAAATAAATATCTTTACATATTTTATTATCAATTCAATTATTATACATTTGTTTTATGCATTTTCAGATTTTAGTTTTTTTTATAAATAACAAATGTTTTAATTTATTGTTAAATATACCACACATCAATGAAAATAATACATTTACAAAGTAAAAATCATACATGCACAGCACAATTCACATTTACAAAACCCAATTCTTAAATTACAAACACGATTCATAAATACACAAATCCAATTCATAAGTTCGAAACAGGATTCATAAATACACAAATCCAATTCGTAAGTTTAAAACATGATCAATAAATACACAAATCCAATTCATAAGTTCAAAGCACGATTCATAAATACACAAATCTAATTTGTAAGTTACAAACACAATTCATAAATACACAAATCCAATTCGTAAGTTACAAACACGATTCATTAATACACAAATCCAATTCATAAGTTCAAGACAGGATTTATAAATACACAAATCCAATTCGTAAGTTTAAAACACGATCAATAAATACACAAATCTAATTCATAAGTTCAAAACACGATTCATAAATACACACATCTAATTCGTAAGTTTAAAACACGATTTATAAATACACAAATCCAATTAGTAATTTTAAAACACGGTTCATAAATACACAAATCCAATTCGTAAGTTCAAAACACGATTCAAAAATACACTCATTTAAATAGTAAATTCAAAACATGATTCAAAAATACACAAATCGAATTCATTTGGGGAAAGTATTTATGATTTTTACTTGTGAATTCACAAATTGTGTGTTGTATTTATGAATTGTGTTTTTATTCACAAATTGGATTTTGTAAATGTGAATTGTGCTGTGCATGTATGAATTTGTTTTTGTAAATGTTTTTTTTTGACTGATGTGGCCCTATAATTTCTTAACATAGTCTAAAAAGAAGTCTTCAAGTGGTCTCAAATTTTTTTCCATATTGACTGAATTAGCATAATAAAAGCATAAAAACAAGAACATATTAACAAACATTTCCATTTTATTTTTTAAAACACAATCAATAAATACTCAAATCCAATTCGTAACTTCAAAACACGATTCATAAATATGCAAATCCAATTCATATGTTCAAAACATGATTCAAACATACACAAATCCAATTCATTTGGCGAAAATATTTATATTTATTTTTACTTGTGAATTTACAAATTATGTGTATTAGAGCACTCTTCAAACATTAACATGTATATAATATCACAAAATGTTATATAATGTAGATACTACAATGGGACATTTCATCTTTGAGCCATACATTTAATGTAATTATCCAAAATCGACATACTTTTTCAAAAAAACATTTTTTCTCACATCTCTAACATAAATGTGCTGCAACTGTCTAATGCACATGATTGTGACTGTTGTTTGGTTATAGTAGAACTGTCCTCGACAAGTCTCTGTCATCATTTGAATAATCAATCATTATGCATGCAGGCTCTCAGACGTGTTATGGCGCTTTGTAAACACAAACTGAGTCATTTCCGTCTGGTGATTATCAGCAGGGAGACAATCAGTACATCTTTATCCCGCCCACTGTTTAATGCTTGCAGCCGTTCTTGAACTTGACTAAGTAAACAGAAAAAAAAAATCACTAATATTACTAATCTCTCCCAGTTTGGCCACTAAAGTTTTTGGAGTGGCGCCTTGAAGATGATGCCATAGATTATACTGTATGCACACCTAATGAATGGCATTTTCTTTTTGCCAGCTGTTGAAAAATCTGATCAATTTGAAATATTAGAGCTGACCAAAAAATATATCTTGGCTTGTAGAAATGAATACGAAATATTGGCAATTGAGGCATGTAAAATAAATATGACAGAACAGAGGCTCCTGCTGAGGGTCAGTTGATCTTCCTGCATATATAAACATATTTATATAAATAAACCTGCAGCTTTGGCTACATCAATTATAATTCTGCTCATGGACTAGGCTCTTTTAAAAGCACTGCAAAAAGGGTGCACATATTTGCAGCAACATGGATTTGGTATCAAAAACTGGTAACACTTCACTTTAAGTTTCAATTCCCATTATTTACTATTGGCTTATTACCTGCCTATTATTAAGATACTGGCTTTTTATCATGACTTATTGGGCTAGCTTGTGAAAGCCCGACTATTGAAATCCCATTTAAACGTATTATTATTCTTCTGAGACTTAAAATTCTGACTGTATCTCCCCCTAGGGCTTTAAAGCAATGACCACCAACCTCGGATCAGACCTTTAGAATATTTTGACTCGGTGTGCCATATCTTTTTCAACTGACTGATTCGACAGTTGGTTTTCCGCAAACTGTTCCGGGACTGTCAGAAAAATCCTATTTACTTAGCATTGGACCAAACTTTGTGACCTCATAACTTTGCATCCGAATATCACATTGACTTCTTGTTGGGCTCATTTAACTTTAGACTACCAAACTACCAATAACTGATGACCTTTTAACTTTCTAGCCACACCCTAGCAACCACCTTTAGAGCCTAGAAACTGTTCCATAGACTTCCACTGCAAAAACTCTCGTTGACTTAACATTGGATCAAAGACTGTCATACAGACTAATAGCTGAGCTCATTTAACTCATTCTATTTAGCAGCCAATCGCTGATGGCCTTTTAACTTTTTTGCCACACCCTAACAACCAGATACTGCACCCTAGCAACTGCTCTATAGACTGCTATTACAGTATAAAGGCCCAGATTGATATTTTTATGCTGCAGTGTTATAGAGACATGGGGGTTGATTTAAATTGATTATACAGTACTGGCAAGAAGCTTTGACACATAATCAGTCTAAGCTGTCAATTAACTCCATAGCAACAAAACAGACTAACCTAGCAACCATATAACAGCAGCTATACCTCTGCACCATAACATCATATAGAGACGGGGATTAGCTTATTGACTCATGCTAGCACACCATAATTCTTGTATGGTTCACATGCTAGCAGTGACTAGCTACATGCTAATGATGATTAGCTAAGTGCTTTAACATGCTAGAAATTCTTACTAAACATTAAGGATAAGATATAGAACACCATTTTACCTATCCATCCATCCATCCATCCATCCATCCAGCCATCCATCCATCTATCTATTAATACTTTTGAAACTGTTTTAAACTAAATAAACTATTGCCAACAGGTTTTCTCAAGCCAGCCTTAAAGTTTGTCTTGACAAACTTTAATAATCTAGTTAAGTATAAACTTATTCTACATCCCTAATCCTAACCAATACCTAAACCCAAGAGAGGGGTCTGGAGGCAGACCTGGTGCAGTGCAATCTGAGCTGCATCCAATGCTTTTTAAAGTGCTCACCTAACCCCACCCCAAACTCCACCCCTCACAGTGACATCACTACCTCCATTGAGTACATTGTATCTAACATTGCATCACTGAGATAAGCAGTCTCAGCTTGCATTATCAAGGCTGCATCCAGATACTATTGAAACCCAACGACTACCTTACTAACTACAGTATAAATAAACAGCCAATTTGTAGTTTATTGAGGTAAAAGTGTTAGTTATTGGTTTTTAATAATGTTAATTCAAATTATTGTGCCATTTATATCTTTGATAAGAATATACAGCATGAAAGTTAATATAAAAAATGTGTAACATGGGTTGTTTATAACTGGAATCAGAAATTATATACTGCTAATGTTGAACATGGAAATTTTTGTACATATACACTGTGAAACCCAACAGTCAACTTTATTAAATGAAATGAGTGTAGTTAACTCAAAATTGACTGAAAGTTAATTCTACTCATTTGAAAAGAGTTTTGAACTCAGTGTTAAAGGTAATGAGTTAATTAAATGCCTCATTACTTCAACTTAAATGGAGTAAGTTCACAGTACTCATATAGATTAGTTTATCTCAAATGGTTTGTAGCAATCGGTTTTCTCAAATGGTTTAAGTTGCCTTAACTTATTGGGTTTAACAGTACTCCGTTGGTTTGAGTTCTCTTCATTTATTGGGTTTTACTGTGCCCAGATTGCTTCTTTAAATGAATTAAGTTCACAGCACTCATTAGGATTAGTTTTTGAATATAATTGAATGTGCACTTGTCGTTGACCTATTATATTTAAATGTTCTTAATCATAATTTATATTTAATTTAAAATATTTCCAAAATATTATCATCATCATCATTAATTATTTAATAAATATTAGTTCTAAGAAAAACACAAGTATGCCACAACTGTCCACAATTTTCTTTTTGAAGGTAATGTATGAAAAAATATATAAAATTGCCTTTTTTAAAACTGGCATCAGAAATTATGTACAGTATAAGTTCACCATGTTCAACTTTAAAAACTCTCCTTCACAAACTGGATTTTATTTACCATGCAGCGATTCGTTTTGTTACTGGTGCGCCATTTATTACTCATCACTGTCAACTGTATTCTTGAATTGGCCTTCTCTTCAATCACACTGACAAATTCATTGGTTTCTGTTCATTTACAAAACTCTTATTGAAAAAAACTCCACTATATTTAGTCACTTCTTAACATTCAGAAAAAAAATGTCAAAATCTGCACTCTAGTAGTTAAATGAAACTCTTTTCAGTTTTCTGCTGCTGATGCTTGTAATCATCTGCAGCAGACCTTAAAGCTCAACACTTTTATTCCACTATCATCCTTTAAAAATTCAATCCAGTTAATTGTACAAGAGCACTGTGCTTGTTTTTAGCTTTTCCTTGGTTTTATATGTTATTATATCTGCATTTGTGAAATTGTTATTGTATTGTGTCCCTGCTGCTTCATATCTGCTTTTTCTGTTGCCTCTTGACCAGGTCAACATTGTAAATGAGAACTGGTTCCCCTTCGGGAGGGGAACTTCAATGCTATGTGGAAACTTCCACTATGGGGATTTCATTCAGAAAGCCAATCATCTGACAGAGTATGTAAACGGGCCAATGAAATGCCAATGAGTTGGCAGCTTCAGCTTGCGCACCTGATGCTCGTTGCAATCAATTTGCTAAAAGAGCACAGCACGCGCAAAGCCAAGCATCATTTTCACTTCAGAGACTTCAACAGCCTTCTGAGAGAGTCGATGAGGGTTCCTCCAGCTGAGTTTCAGACAGAGAGTGAACGAGAGCGATCTCCCGGTCCAGAGTGTGTGACACGCAGCGGCAGAAGGTCGAGCTGGGTTTCTCCCTTGCCTGGCGTCCTTTGGGTCCGGTCCTCCAGAGCGGTATGTATTGTTGCGAATTTCCTAAAAGAGCAACACGGTCGTGCAGCACGTCTTTTTCAAGACGTCGCTCCGACTGTGCGTTTCTGGATGCGGTGGTTTCCTGTCCTCGGATGATGGGCACGAGCACTGCGTTTCATGTCTGGGGGTCCAGCATGTTAATGCGGTGCTCGCGGGCAGTGCATGGCATCACTCGGTGGCATGTCTGTTGCGCAGTTAAGATCGTGGTTCGCTCTTGCAAAAGAGCCACCCACCCCAGTTGTCCCCCGCTCCACGGTGGGCACTCGGGCAGATCTGAGGGTTACAGTGAGAGTAAATCTGCCGCCCTCGGGCTTGTGGACCTCTCGCTCCTCCACGCGCTCCATCCAAGCTTCGAGTGAGAGAAGCGCTCCATCTTCGGATGGCCGCCCTCTCACTTGATGACACCGAGGCTCAGATGTCCACCGCTGCATCGGAGGCTGGGCTGTCATGCTCTGATGAAAGATTTTCGCCCCTCCGCTCCCTCCCCTCGGGAGCGAGCGCGGCGGCGGCCGATCTTGAAACAGGCATGATTTATCCCCCAGCCCCGCAGCCGGACCGACTAGATGGGTGTATGTGGAGGATTAAAAGGCAAGACCTTCCAGCCTCCCATCCCTTTCTTCCCGGAAGTGCACAGTGGGCTCACACAGTTTTGAGGGCATCATTCTCTGCCTGATCTGCGTGCGCCTCCGCCTCACCACCCTAGATGGTGGAGCAGCCAGGGAGTATGAGTCGATTCCCCAGATTGAGAGTGCCATCACGGGCCCGCGTGGTGCCTCCTTCTGCTGGAATCAGCCTCAACTCCCGTCCAAAGCGTGTTGGTCCTCTGCCTCCCGAGCCAGAGCCCACACAGCCGCGAACCATGCTGCTTCCACCCTGCACGCCAGGGTCCATGCGCGCGCGCTGGCCCAGCTGCACGAGGGTGGTTCCGACCCAGGCTTGTTACAAGCCCCGCACCGCACCCGACTGAGCTCCACGGACCTCAAGTCCGCTGCGTGTGCCCCGGGAAGGACGATGGCCACGTTAGTGGTCCAGGAGCGCCACTTCGGGCTAAACCTGGCAGAAATATGCGCGAAGTCGACAAAGTTCACTTTCTTGACTCCCCCATATACCAGTCTGGCTCGTTCGGCGACACCGTTGGTGGATTCACCCAGGAATTCATGGCGGTGCAGTCGGATACGATGGACCATCCATCGGCGGGGATGTAAGACCGCTTCCCCCGCCGAACCATCCACATCCACTGCTTGTCGCTGAGAGCGCCCGTCTACGAGTGCTGCTCCGCCCCCGCCTGCGCCTCTGGCCAGCGGCAGCGCCGAGCACCTCACAGGCAACCAGCGCTCCCCGTCCCAGAGTGCCATTAAGTCCGGTTAACAGACCGCGAAGCGCTCCTGAGACGGGCCATCTGGAGAAGAGGGAACCTGCTCTCTCCCCAGTGGGGGACCGGGCTCCTCAGAGAGAGCATTTTTTCCTTCCCTGGATGTGATAGCCCGAATACTGCCAGTCTGGGACGCCATGAAAAGCCTTTCAGCTCGCAGGATCGGTGCACTTCGCCAGTGGCTCACGAGGTCTCGGAGGACGGTCTCCTTTCTCTCACACCTCCAGCCCTCCTCTCCGGAGTCTGGGTGTAAGGTGAGTGAATCTCTCACCTCCAGCTCTTCCGCGGGACCCCAGCGCTCCCCAGATCAGCACTCCTACTCCGCGCTGCCCCACTGCTGGTATGTCAACGATCGTAGTGATGCAGTCATTAGCGAGAGCTCTGCCTGCCTGGTTAGCGCAGGCCAGCCCTTCGCGGTGGCTCATATGCACGATCAGACTCGGCTATGCGATTCAATTCGCGAACGGCCTCCCAAGTTCACGGGTGTGTTTCTCACCAGGGTCAGCCCTGTGCCCGCCCCTGTCTTGCGAGAGAAGATTGCTGTCCTCCTGGCGAAGGATGCAATCTAACCGACCCCTCCAGCCGAGATGGAGAGCGGGATTACAGCCTGTACTTCATCGTACCAAAAAGAGCAGTGGGCTATGGCCAATTCCAGATCTGCGCGTTTTGAACCGCTGTCTGCACAAGCTGCCGTTCAAAATGCTTATGCAGAAGCGCATCCTCTGGTGCGTTCGTCCTCGGGATTGGTCTGCAGCAATAGACCTGAAGGACGCGTACTTCATGTCTCCATACTCCACGCCACCGTCAGTTTCCGCGGTCTGCGTTAAGATCGAGCCTGGCAGTACAAGTCCTCCCCTTCGGGTTCTCTCTGTCTCCGCGGGTCTTCACCAAGCTCGCGGAGGGGGCCCTCGCGCCCCTTTGGCTCGCGGACATCCGCATACTCAATTATCTCGGTGACTGACTGATTTTAGCCCTCTCTCGGGAGCAATTGATTATGCACAGAGACAAGGTGTTCCAGCACCTCCACCTATTGGGGTTTCAGGTCAACCGAGAAAAGAGCAAACTCGCCCCCGGGCAGAGGATCTCTTTTCTCGGGTTGGAGCTGGACTCGGTCACCATGACAGCGCGCCTCTCCTGAGAGCGCGCTCCGCTAATGCTGAACTGTCTGAGAGAGTTAGACAGCAAAATAGTGGTCCCACTGAAATCTTTCAGAGGCTCCTGGGGCATATGGCATCCGCAGCCGCTGTCACGCCGCTCGGATTGCTTCATATGAGACCACTTCAGCACTGGCTTCACAATCGAGTCCCCAGACACGCATGGCACGCGAGCACACACCGGGTGACTGTCACTACGCTGTGTCGCCGCGCCCTCAGCCCCTGGATCGATCCCTCGTTCCTACAGGCCTGAGTGCCTCTAGGACAGGCGTCCAGAAATATTGTCGATTTGACAGATGCTTTCCAACACGGGCTGGGGGGCCGTGTGTTGCGGGCATGCAGCCACGGGCTTGTGGAAAGGAACCCAGTTGCATTGGCATATCAATTGCCTAGAGCTGTTGGCAGTGTTCCTTGCTCTCCACCGTTTTATTGGTGCTGGAGCGACAACACGTGCTGGTCAGGACGGACAGTACGGTGGCGGTGGCGTATATCGACCGCATGGGGGTATCCGCTCTCGCCGCATGTCTCAGCTCGCCCGCCGTCTGCTCCCCCGGAGTCATACGCGGCGCAATCGCTGCATTCCATTTTTCCCCACCGAGCTCAACCGTGCAGCCATCCGCTCTCACGGCAGTTTCGCCTGGGAAAATGGGGACTCCACCCCCGACTGGCCAGCTGTTATGGGCTGCGCCTTTCTCTCTAACTCAGAGATTTGTGCGCTCTCGCTTGAGTTCCCCACTTGGCGAACCCTGTAAAGTCCACTGGCTTACAGCTGGCCCCGGGGCGTGGGTAATACCCATTTCTCCAGTGAGCCTACTCGCACAGATACTGTGTAAAATCAGGGAGGTCGAGGAACAGCTCTCGTATTGCGCCTCTCTTGCCCAATCGGACCTGCTTTTTACTCTCCTCGTGATGGCCCCTCCCTGGCACATCCCCTGGAAACAGGGGACAGGCACCGTTTGGCACCCGCACCCAGATCTATGCCTCACGTACGGTTCATAGATGGAGTGCGGAGGACTTAGGTGACCTACCGATTAGGTGGTTAACACTATCACTCAGGCTGCGCACCCTCTACGAGGCATGCCCACGCCCTGAAGTGGAGTCTATTCGCTGTGTGGTTAACTTTTTCCCCGAGAAGAAAACCCCGAACATGCCAGATCAGAGTGATGCTATCCTCCTTCAGTTGACTGGATCTAAGGCTGTCCCCTCCACTCTGAGGGGTTTGCGTTACGATCATCCCCGCTCTAAGGATGCGGCGATGGCGGCGCGCTGGGAAGTATTGTCTCATCATCCAGTTCCCAGAGGCGCGAGACATGAATATTAATTATTCCTGTTTCCCTCTCATACCCACTTGGAGATCTCTTTTAGGAGAGGTCTGCTCGATCACTCGACTCAGTATCTTAAGATTTCTGTCCAGGTAGACAGCTCTGCTGGTCGCGTTCGCATCGACTAAATGGGTGGGTAACTGGGGGCATTTTCGGTCAGCGAAATGTGCCAGCGTGTTGGGCCGGCCCACTCTCACGTTTACCTGAGACCCCCGCCCACCTAGGTGCTCTAGGTTCCTACAGCATTCTTTCAGCTATGTAGTGAACCTGCAAGCGCTGCCAACGGAGGAGGCAGACCCAGCCCCTTTATTTGCTGCGTCCTTCGCGCTTTGCGTATTATACGGACCGTACTCAGCTCTTTTATCTGTTACAGTGATCGGCAGAAGGGAAGTGCCGTATCCAAAACAGAGGTTGGAACATATCCACTGAACCGTGAATGCCATCTCCCTCGCTCATCTGAGCCAGGGCGAGCCGTGTCCCCCAGGAATGAGAGCGCGCTCCTCGAAGCACGCATCCTTTGGGCGTTAGCACGCGGCGCCTCTCTAACAGACACTGTAGAGCTGCGGGCTGGGCGACACCTTGCGAGATTTATTCATCTTGAGGGGAGCCGATTTCCTCGCGGTAAGAAATTCAGTTAGATGTTGTAAAACGCTTGCTGCGCCATTCTCTCTAACACGGAGATACGTGCACTTTTTAGCTCTGTCAGTAAAGTTCCCCGCTGGCGAACCCTGCAGATACTCCTCCGAGGCCCCCAGCATCTGACTCAGCGGAGGAGTTACGTTTTTGGTCTGCCCGCTGGTCAGCCCGCGTTCTGGGTATAGGTGCCTGCTATGTGCGATCCCCACAAGGAAATCCCATATGCTTATACTGCCACGGTGCAGTCCCCCCTCACAGGTGGACCCGTGTCTTCCCTCACCGCTAACCATCTTATATTCATATGCGTACCCCCCCTTCTCAGGGCTAGTCCATATGCTCTCTCGCCACTAGTCTCCCCACTTGGGTAGCAGGTGGCCTCCGCAGCGTCCTCCCTATCGGGACTGCACGCTCCCCAACGTACTGTCGTATTAAATTCCTAGAAATTATTCTAGACGCATTTGCGGCTCCCGAAAAATATATCTAAATCCGTAAATCTTCTGTTGAAGTGGGATAAGTAAGGGCCAGGGAACACATTGGAAGACCGCGCCTCTGGTGACGCAGGTGCGCTCACGCTCTCTTTTGCCTGGCAAACCTCTCATCGGGGGCGAAGGTAAGGTTCAATCATTATGGCGTTTTCCAAACATTTCCCCATAGTGGAAGTTTCCACATAGCATTGAAGTTCCCCTCCCGAAGGGGAACGCTCCGGTTACTAAGGTAACCCCCGTTCCCCGAGGGGGGGAACGGAAATGCTATGTTCCTTCACCATAATGATTGCCCCTTAGCTGTTGAGGTGAAAGTCTCTTCCGCTAAAAAATGATGCTTGGCTTTGCGCGTGCTGTGCTCTTATAGCAAATTGATTGCAACGAGCATCAGGTGCGCAAGCTAAAGCTGCCAACTCATTGGCATTTCATTGGCCTGTTTACATACTCTTTCAGATGATTGGCTTTCTGAATTAAATCCCCATAGTGGAAGTTTCCACATAGCATTTCCGTTCCCCCCCTCGGGGAACGAGGGTTACCTTAGTAACCGGAGCGTTCTCAATTGACTTACCTTGTTAAATAAAGGTTATAATTATTACCATAAATGTTTTTTGTCCCTTAATTGTGAAATGTTTTAGGTTAAAATCTTAGCTAATTGCAAAATTGCTTTCTCTTTACGCCACATAAGTACGTCCACATAAAATCAGCACAGATTTTTAGATTTTCATTGAGTTTGTTTATTTACTTCTGTAAATGTGTGTACATTTATATTTATTCAGTTTTTACATTAATTTCAGTAATTTGATTGACTAATTTGAAATGTCCACATTATTTAGTTAAAGAAATAAGTTACATTAAAGTTTGTAAAGTAATATTTTCTGTCTTTGAGTAGATATATTACATGACTTGCTTTGTTTACCAAATAAGTGGATCTAATTGGATATGCAATGTAAACATTAAATTAAAGCTGCAAGCAGCGATGAAAAGGATCTCACATCTGGGTTCACCACCACCCGGTGCCCTTAGGATGACCGAGAACAGTGGACAATAATAATTTAAGCTGATATAGATTTAAAAAATCTAAGAAAAATCACATTTATGTCAAACTTCCTTCTGTCAGCAGGTGGCGCTATGACTGTGACTCAATATTGGCATGTAGATGTCTTCAGGACAGGAATCTTATCGAACCTGTACATTTTTAGGCAGATCAGACATTGTTTGGCTGAGTTATAAGTACTTCCTCCTCCATGGCGAAACACTGAACTTTGTCAGTCCATCACGGACACACCCTTCAAGGAAAACTCTAGATCTTCGCAATTTCACATCACAAAGGCCTTTGGATTATACTGACAAAACTTGGATGCAATATGAGAAAATTTGTAGGAGGAATTTGTTACACTGTAAAACATGTCACTTCCTGTTGCCAGCAGGTGGCACTATAACTGTATCTGGATATTGGCATGTAAACGTGTTCAGGTCAGGACTGTTATTAAACATGTGGCTTTTGAAGCAGATCGGACAATGCATGCCTGAGTTATAACAACTTCCTCTTTCGTGGCGAATCGTCAAAAGTTTGAGAGGCCCCACGGACATGCCCATTGACAAAAACTCCAGATCTTCTCAATTTAATGTTGCCAAGGCCTTTGAATGACAATGCCCAATTTTGGTGTTGATCTAATAAAATCCCTAGGGGGAGTTTCTTAAAATATAATGCTTGGAAATGCCATAAACTGCACTTTTTTGGCAGAGGAAGTTAAAAATCTCAGACTTCCTGTTGGGTTTGAGATTTCGCTCCAAGAGACTTTTTTGTAGGTTTTGGCATGTTTGATGTGTGTGCCACGTAGCGTAGCTCAGGGGCCAGTCTGTCAAATGTGCATAGGTGGCACTGTCAAGTTATTTTGCCACACCCACTTCCGAAACCTTTAACAAATGTAAATTTTTTACAAAATCATGTGCAGAAATAGCAAAAAATGTCCACAGATTCTGTCTGGCCCTACACATACTGTAAGTCAATGCAGGCATTAGTAAAATGAAAAAGGGTAAACCTCGAAAATTGCAAACAAATTCTGAGGCCTAAAGCCACCGAAGTCAAACATCTGCCATCCAATCACAAGCAGACAGGGCTAAACTGAGGTGTAAATGAGGTCCAAAACATTTTATGATTGCATCACTCAAATTACATTCTGAGGTAGTTGAAAACATATGTGACCACATTCTGACAATACGTTTATTCTGTACTTTCAATGATGCTTGTAGAGACTTACTTTCCTTTACATTGCCCAATCAAAAAACTTGTCGTTAGTATTTTCCTCTCCTTCTGGCTGTTTATTAAATGAATGCGGAAACAGCAGATAGTTGAAGCTTATCTGTCTGCTGGTACAATATGTCTCACTGAATGCCAGAGTTGCCAACCACAGTGATAGTAAAGCAATCAAGGAGGATTTTTTTTCACTCCAAGCTTCAGGAATGCCAAGGCCCACAGAAAGATTTCAGAGCATATTGAGACGTCAAATGATTATGTTTACACAGCCAGAGTTTGAGATTGACAACTGAATTTGCTATAGTGTTGACGCCTGCAGCTACATTGACAGATAATGATTTTACATACCATTTTTTATGGAACCTTTGAGCATTTACATTTTTCTAAAAACATTTTGGACAGATCCTGCTGCTTGCGTGATCATGTCCAATAATCTTCCATCTAAACACTAAACAGTCTTGTATCTCCTGCCAAACAAATCCTCAATTTTCTGACAATTTTATTTCTATTATTAGCACAAACCTGTTATAAAAGAGCAGATATAAATATACAGATATCTTATATAAAAGAGCAGAATCACTGAGACACTATGACACTATTGACACCATTTTATTGTCATATTTTAAAGGGGACCTATTATGTCCCTTTTTTACAAGATGTAAAATAAGTCTAATTAGAAAAATAAAATTAATGTCCCTGGAGTGTGTATGTGAAGTTTCAGTTCAAAATATTCCACAAATAATGTTTTGTAACTTTTTAAATCTGCCTCTTTTAGGTTTTGATTCAAGTTGTGACATTTTATAGAGATTGCGCTCTTTTCAAAAGAGGGCAGAGCTACTGATGCCTATGTGTCAGCATAGCAGCATATTCAAAACGGCTACTGCCCACTCAGGTGTGTTTATGCTAATGAGGTAGGGACCGTCACTAGTGGGCAGGACTTTTCTTTTCTGATTACATGCACAAGGAGGGAATGTCAATCTAAGTGTTTTCGCAAACTGTTTTTATGAAGTGTGATAAAAAAATTAATAAAATGAATACATTTTTTCCCATTAGATACTGGCTATTTTCCCACACTGCTGCCCCACAACTGTGTTTATACCCCAAATAAAAGTTTTTAAATAATAGGCCCCCTTTAAGTTTTTTGTTTCATTTTAGCTGAAGTTATAGTAATTTTGTTGTGGTTTGTTGTCAATATTCTTTTCTTAAATAAACATCCATATTATGGATGTAGTAGATATGCTTTGTTTTGACATTTTAATAATATTCAACATTTTCTGAATAAATGATTATCGCATTTATGCTGACAAATCATGTCACCTTAAAGGTGCAGTAGGTGACTGTCTTCAGAAACATTTTTGGTTGTGCTGCATGAAAGTCTGTTCACATTACAATAGTAATGATTAAAGTAAATGATCTAAATGTATTTATGTATTCTGGGTAAGTCATAAAAAAAATTTTCATCCAATTAAAATTTGTCAGGCCGAAAATTTCCATAATTCTGATAAGTAGCCCAAACTGTCTGTCAGCAAATGTAGATTTGTACATCTGCACAGCCCTGTTTATGCAGATCTCAATGAGATTTTGAATGAGAGTGAATCAAACTTTTTAAAGTCCTGAATCAATATTGGAGTTACTTTTGCACGCTGGAGAAAGTATAACACCATGACTGAAGGATTTCTTTTAGACAGGTAATGTTCTGTTTTAAAAATATTTTAGCTTCACGCAGAGCTGATGTAGATTGTGTTGTTATGAATATGCGCAGAAGTGTTGTTCAGCCACTGAAATCTTCTGCCGAAAGATTGATGTGACTGTTTTCAGTTTCATAAGGTACTTTTTACAGTATAATGTAGTTTTAGATTTAGTTTAACAACAAAACATAAGTAAATAGTGTTATTCTGCCTAGCCTGCTAGCCAATGCTTCACATTGGTTCATTTTTGAACAATGACTACCATGCTATATTGTATATTCTGCCTGAATTAGCATGTAAGTATGGCTTAGTAATAAGTGTAATTTCTGCACGCCTGCAGGAAAAGCGCGTGAGAGAGTGAGACCAGTGATCCTTGCATGCATGAAATATTGCACGTTAGTACAATTTTTGCTTGCTACACAACTGAAAACGTGCTAGATATAATACAGTTTTTTGTTCAGAATTGTAGTGTTATAAATGATATAAAGTACTATAAAGATTTCTAAATGGCAAATGACATCAACTACTGAGTTGTCTACTGTCATTTTTAAGGTGGGCATTCTTGATTTCAGGAGGTGTGGCTTTAGAAGGCAGGGGAGGGACTGTGTTTCAAAGATATTATGCTAACGGATAGCATTTTGGCAGATCACCTACTGCACCTTTACAAATTCGAGTGCAAGAATGCAGAAAAAAGTGTGTTGTGCAAAAAATAAAAAGTAAGCTCTTTTGTATCTTCTGACTTTAACAGACCAATATGCACACAATTATATCAAAAAGCTTGTTCTGTTTGTCAAATCTTAAATAAATGTTAACAGTTGAGAAGGAAAATGCATGTGTATCAGTATATTGGATCCATTCACCAGGCTTTAAAGTAACACCAGTAATAAACCTGCGCCATTAATTTGCCATTAATGTTAAGCAAAAATCATGCGCAATTCTGAAAACTGGACTGAAGCAGTTTCAATTTACTAGAACTTCTACTGTATGTTAAGCTGCTTTGACACAATCTACATGGTAAAAGATCTATAGAAATAAGGTTGAATTGAAATTCTGTAGCTGAATACTGGCAGACCAAAATAATCCTTCAGTTTTCATGACAACACATTTTTTTTATATATTTATAGTTAAACAATTTTTTGTGTGTGTGGTTGTTTGTGTGTGTGTGTGTGCAGTATTTATATAATCTAAAAAACAATGATTCTTTCATGTAATGATTTTTATGCTTTTCATTTCTGTTAAATATAAAAACATGATGAAAATAATACCAATACCAATGATCAAAGCTCAGCAGCAACTTACATGCGTGCTTAGTTTATTTTTCTCCAAACATGCCAGTTTAGTGGAAAGTTCCCCACAAAGGAATACTGATGAAATGCACGTTGTGTAATAGAGAGAAGAATATAATAAAGACTATAATCGTGCATTAAGCGACTGTGGGATAGAGAAGTGCGGAGACAGAGGGTTCTTCTCTATTGATTTATCCTTCTGTAACCTCTTTCTGTCTTCCACCCCCCCCTCCCCCTGCAGACTGTGTTTTTTGGGAGCTGGTCTGGCCAGGCAGATTTGACTGGAGCCAGAGTGTAGATACAAGGCTGAGCTCAGATAAACAGCTTCTTGTTTGAGCCGCCGCTGCGCTTAGCTGCTCTGTGCTGAGCTGAGCAGGCTGATAAGAAAGCAGTTGCGGCGTCGGGGCCGCGGCGGCCCAGAGAATGGACCAGGGCCTGGGGAAGTAGACACTCTGACTGCACCCTGCCCTCCCCTGACCGCTTCTCCTCCCAGCCCTAATCTCTCCTCTTTTCTTCTCTCCCTCGCTCTTTTCACAGCAAAGGGCAGAGCTGCCTAATTGCCTAGTGAGAGTGAAATGTATCAGTGGCTGCATCAGCGCGGGGAGCAGGGAAGAGACGCAGACGTGGCCGGATGTTCACAGACATGACGAGTGGTGACCTCCATGACTAGTGATGTTTTACTGTGTTAAAAGTAAACTATGCTGGAGGGGAGAGGTTGAACAGAGTCATTTGGTGGTGATATTGGTTAAAGTTAAATTAGATATTTTGCCAGCTCTCATGAGGGTTTTAGTAGCCTTCCTAATTGGTGTGCACAAACAGATGAAAACATTGGGGGGGATTGGTATATCCATTTTATATATATACTATATATATATATTACAGTATATAT
>CAIGQZ010032545.1:13064785-13078767 GCA_903798205.1 Danio tinwini | reverse complement strand
TTATATATATACTTTAATTATTCTATTATTATTTTTATTTATATACTTTTACTTATTCTATTTGTGTTTATATACTTTATCTTTCTTTTTGTTCTGTAATTCTAGGTTAAGACATTTTTCTGTCAATTTAGACAATTGTTTACAGATTGTTTATAGATTCTGTGTAATGTGTAAGTAGATATATATGGTATACAGTTATATATGTAAATACTCATGTTCAATTGGAATGTAATGATTCACTTGAATCACGATCCACGATACTAATCTCACGATTCATGATTTAGTCATCATTTTTAACAAAAGTATTCAAAACCAATTTCATTTTTTTTCTTATATGCTTCATTTTTTGCTAAATAATAAATTTTCTGTCATAACTAAATTGCTGTTTTAAAAACAAATAAAAAAAAATAAAAAATGTATACAAACTAAAGACTCATCACATAAACAAACTAAAACTGTGACTGTGCTGGTATTTTACATTTTTAAAAAGAAATATCAGCATATCTATGTTTTCTGGCATAAGCTGGGGTCTATGTCATTTCCTATGCACATTTCCTATGTCCCCTGCTGATGAAACATCTCTTTGACTGAGGACTGAGATGACTGGTGTGGAGAGGAAAGCCTTTCCTAAACCAGAGAGCAGTGTGTACAGAGGTGGTCAATAGGCCCTCTGATCCAGGGGACTGGCCACTGGCATAAAATGCTGATTATAAAATTACTACTTATATTGTAGGATAGAGACAGGAGTTGAGCATGATTATAAAGGTGATAGGTATAAGTATCAGTGTGAAAGATAATCTTGAACATTTTAAATATTCAATAATAATAAGCAAATTATTAAAATATGCATAATTTGAAAAGGAGAGGGTAAAAATAATCTAATACCTGATTCTGTAACCAAAGAACTTTCTCTTTCAGTCTGAAAAACATCTTCACACTTTCACTATGAAAACACTGATGCAGCGTGTGATCTTCGTCGCACTCGTCAGAGCAAGCAAAGCTGCAAATCTTCCAGTGTTTTTGGCTTATTAATAGTTTTTTTTTTTGCATATAGATGTCAGTGATAGTAGTTATGCACTATGCTGACGATTTATGTGCATCATATTCATTTTTCTGTTAGTGTACTAAACGTCTTTTCGCAGTATTTGCACACAGTTTGTGCTTTGTCTGGCGCACTTCACCGGTGTCATTTTACTCTGCCGCTCCACCTCTTGCTCGCCTCTGATGTGCAGGTAAAGCGAGCAGTGTTGCCAACTATTTTCAATAAAAAGGCGCTAATCTCTGCCTGTAAAGTCGCTAAATGTCGCAAGATTACATCATACATCAATTTGCATAATACTGAAGTCATCACGTTATACCATTTCTGTAACAGCCTATGATTAATAAAAGGGTATTTATATTTGCACTACGCTTTGTGTATGCATGTCAATTTAACTAAATGTATTGCTGTTTGAATACATTATATCATTAATAATAATAATAATAATAATTATTAATAATAGTTCCTTACATTTATATAGCGCTTTTCTGGGCACTCAAATCGCTTTACACATTGGGGGGAATCTCCTCATCCACCACCAATGTGCAGCATCCCCCTGGATGATGCGAAGCAGCCATTTTGCTCCAGACCGCACACCACACACTAGCTGATTGGTGGAGAGGAGACAGAGTGATGAAGCCAATTATGATATGGGGAGGGTTACGAGGCCATTATGGACAGATGCCAGTGGGCAGATTTGGCCAGGATAGTGGGATTAAACCCCTACTCTTTTTCGAAGGACATCCTAGGATTTTTAATGACCACAGAGAGTCAGGACCTCGGTTTAACGTCTCATCTGAAAGACAGTATAGATGTGTAGTAAATTTGCAGTAATCTCTCACATGTAATAAATTCACATAAGTTCCCAAACTGTCAATAAAAAATCTGTTGTTGTGAACAAGAAAAGAATAAACTGTCAAATTAAATTGTTAAAATAAAGGAGAAGCAGATTAGTTTTACTGTACAATGGAAATACCTCACACTCCGGGTGCTAAATCATTTGTCGTCGATACGCAGAGGAGTGATCTGCTCTCAGGCTGCAAGTGGGAGAGACTGCTGTATGAGGACTGGGCCACATGTCAGTGCTCTGAGGCCGGGGGGTGGTGACGGCATCATGCGCAGGTTGTTGAGAAGAGTAGGGATGGTACAGTATGGAGTCTATAAAAATCTCCAGTAACACACAAAATAGTCGCTAGTCGCTTTTTTGAAAATTTGTTGCTAAGAGGGTCTGAAAAGTCGCTAAATATAGTGACAAAGTCGCTAAGTTGGCAACACTGAAAGCGAGATTGCACTTGTAAACACAGCGCCCCCTCTGTTCAAAACATGTTTTGCGATTCATTCAACATTTCAACCGGTTTGAATAGTCACATATTTTAATCGGTTTTGAAACGGCTCACAATGAATCATTACATTCCTAATGTTTAATAATCATAGAAGGAAACATTCTGTTTAATTTTGTATGCCTAAGTAAAATGTGGAGGATATTTATATACTTGGAAACATTTTCAGTAATTGTGTAAATTTCCCCAATAATAATAAACTATGCTTTATAGTAGGCATACACTATATATCGGCGACCATATCAATATAATCTGCTAAATGCTGTTGTTAATGTTATTGTTATCGGTTTGATCGATATCTAAAGCCGATAAATTACATATTTTTCCAGTGAACCACTTTGTATGGCTTGCTGCCTGACACTTTATTATTTACTGGTGTGGTTATTTTTCAGTGACTTAGTTTCTTCTGGGATTTTTTTTTGTCAGGCAGTAGATTTTATTTATATAAAAGAAAGTTGCCCATAGAAAAGAATAATTGATTAATAATGTATAGACATCAGTTCAAACTTTTTTAAAAACTAAGCTTTTTAAAATAAAACCAGTTGTTCCTTTTACGTGCTTGCAATCATGCAGAAAAATGTGTTGAAATATTATAGGTATTGGCTAATATATTGGCTATCGGTCTCCAAATCTAAATTGGTATCGGATATATTGGTAATGTCAAAAATTCCATATTAGTGCATCCATACTTGAAAGATTTGTTTACCACAAAATACAAAAGAACTTAAGGATATTTTTTATGAAATCTGATAGATTTCTGATCCTCTGATGAAATGGTACTCACACAAGGCTCTATGAAATGCTTTAGCACATTGATAAAGAGATCAAAACATACATTTATATAAATTGAGCTATTTAATATACCAAGTCTTCTGAAGTAACAGTTTTTATGAGGAACATATTTCATTTTGGCTTTTATTCATAAACATAGAACATAAACATCTTAAATGACTATTGCTGAAGTTTGACATGCTACTGTATGTGGCGTGTAAGAATAAACCATAATGATCCACCTCATGTGACCAAACCTGAGTGTTGTAGACGCTGTTCTCCTATATCATTGATAATTTATGAATAAACTAGATAATTGGATCTCAATCTGTTTATCATACAAGTGGTTGTCTCTCTTTATTTCAACTGTTGAAGAATCAGAGTTTTGGGTGAACGTCTAACGGGTTTGACACCATGAAGTTGAGTAAATGAGCACTAACCCTTTAAAGGGATAGAAAAATATTTTGCTTTACTCTAGTTGTTCAAAACTTGTTTGACTTTTTTTGTTGAACACAAATTGAAACCATTGAATTCCAGTATTTAATTTTCCTACTATGGAAGTCAGTAATTAATTATATTCTGATTTATTTCTGATTCTTTAGATGGAGTAATTTCACTAATTGAGTAATTTCATATATAATACCTTGTATTGTATGATTTAATCTGTATGCTGTAATGTAAAAATATAAAAATGGAGAAATCTGATTTATGACATACATTAAAACAAATCTCATTTTATGTTCTGCTGAAGTTTACTTATAATGAAACAGAACTGAACACTTGGATGCACTTTAGTTTTTAAAACACTTTAAATATCAGAGCATCTGTTTTTATTTGATCCCTACAACACAAAAATATGCCATGTTCCCAATGCCTTAAATTCTCTCCCAGCTTAAAATACCTCCTACTATCACAATTGATCATGATGGCAGCAGAGAACTGCTGATGGGCCAAACATGCTAGAAGATTGCCAATCAATAACACAGCAAAAACACTCTGGCTGAGTATGTGTGTGTGTGTGTGTGTGTGTGTGTGTGTGTGTGTGTGTGTGTGTCACTCTTTAAACATAATGTTAGCTACACTGAGATTCACTCAAACACTTTTAATGCTGAGGCAGAAAAGTTGCAATAACACTTGCAATATGCAAGGGAAAATCTTTATTCTCTAATTCCTACACTTTAAAAAATATCTATTAATTAACAGGTTCCATATTTTGTGGTTCACGTGGTGTTTTCTGTATATTTACAGTTGTGAATTATATTATTGGAGTTTTATCTCTGCTCTGTCAACTTTTGAAGTGACTTTTATTGGCATTTAAGTAGTTTGAGGCAAGATATTGTTTAAGAAATAATATAGAGAGAATCTGTAAAATAACAAAAAAAAAGAACTGGCTGTATGTTACCAGTACCGTAATTTACAACACAAACAAACTATACATCACTTTAAACTATATTAAAAAATAAATAAATCAACAACACTTTTCAACATCAAAAGCTTTGGAAGAAAGATCAAGGTCCCATAATGCAATTCAAAAGCATGAATAAGTACAAAAAAAAACATAAAGAATTGCTAAATAAGAAAAACTGTTTATTTACAGTACACACCATCAGATATATGGATTAGATGACCACAAAATACCATCAATATTGGTAAGTTTTTATTTTTTTATTCCCTGAATATGTTTAATATCTAAAAATATAATCTTAACAGTAACACAATATATTTAATATATTTGAAAAATGAATAAATTATAAATTACTTTAAACTACTAGATAAAATTATTAGACATGTGGACAATACTAAAAGTGAATAAAAATAAAACAAATAATAAACAAATTAAAGTAAAATATAAACTAACTAAATAAAAACTATTATTAGACAAAGCTTATATCTCACACTCTTGAGCACCCGAAGGAAACCCACGCAAACACGGGGGGAACATGTAAACTACACACAAAAATGCCAACTCATCCAGTCAGGGCTCGAACAAGCGACCTTCTTGCTGAGTGGCGACAGTGCTAACCACTGAGCCACTGTGTTGCCATACAACAATAATGTAGTATAGTAAAAACATGTACACACAAATCTAACTTCTGAAGTATTAAACCAATGAAAACAAATATAAGGCACTGTATGTGAACAGTTAATTTATTACATTAAGAATTGCAAACACTTTTTTCAATGCAACATCAAGAAGAATAAATACTGACTAGAACATGTTTGCAATTATTATGACTTTAAATTATGATTATGACATGTTTTGTAGGCAAGGCAGAATCACAGCTCATATGCAACTGACAGCTCAGTTGATTCTTCTCACACTTGATTCAGAGTCTTTCTTTCTCTTTCACTCTCCATTCTTCACAGTCATCACTGTCTAAGAATTGATGCTGGTTTATCTGTTGTGCTTTTGCTCATTTGTGCTGAGCAGGAAAAGTCAGACAGACACTGAGCAGAGGAAAATGCTCTGGTATAACAGCGTTGCACTGCAGCTTTCGGTTGTCTCAGCTTCAACAGTGTGTTGGGATTGTGGGAACAGTCTGAATTGGAGAAAACTTTATTAATGTATTATGAACTATGTACTTCATTTTGATGGCCCGCTTTAAAAATTTTAACTAGAAATTCAGACTGTGACTTTGCACACTGTACAAAAGGGCCATGCTTTTAATGGTAAAAAAACTGTACAGATGCTGCAGTAAAAATGTATTGCCTGGGTAACATTGGGTGGGAGAGGAATAATGTACATCCAGGCAGCTGTTATTGCAGAATAAATCCTGATGCGAAGCCCATGGTTGTCGCATGAGACTAAAAGCTAAAAATTAGACACAAAACATTGTTCTGTGTCATAATAGTTATTAATATAGCCCTAATAGTAATTCTTTAGTCAAAGGAAAAACTGACAGAAACGAAAAAAGGCTGAATGGAGCATTAACATACACTTGATGTGCGTATTATTCAGTCACAAGGCAATGCCAACCACGAAGTACTGTTGAATAGCTTCTGGATGTTGTATAAATCAGTGTCTGAAAATCCATACAAATTAAGATGTGGGTAATACACTTAAATGTACTACATGACCATTAGAAAAGTATGTTCTATATAGTATGAATGGAATTCAAATGCACTACTTCTACCATTTGTCATTATCACATGAGCTACACGTCAGTTGTATTGCAGTTGGCCTCATGAAATAGTATAGCTTCCATTGGATGCACTCTACAGACTCTCACCGGAGGTATAGATTATCTGGATACTATTCGCCTACTGTTGAATACTATGAATTTGAACATAATACTTGGCTCAAATATTGTTATCGTATACTATATAGTAGGGAAGTATGCAATTTTGGACACAGCCTTAAGCCGCGGTCACACTGGGCTTTTTTCCCCATAGACTTCCATTCATACGCACACGAATGTGTCAGAACGGAAACGCAGGGTCATGCGTCGGAGTTTCGCAGGTTGCTGCGGTGCAAAGTTCAAGCTTGGTGAACTCTGACCTGCGAAATCGCATCACTTGACTGCGTGAGACTAATCCAGGATCAAAACATGACCTCTCTGAACAGAAATTTAAAACATGGAGCAATCGCTCGTTTTTTTATGTGTATTCATCTTGTTTAATCCCGCCCCTTTTCGCAGCACCGTATGACCGAGTTTCGCAAGCTCAAACTCTAGTGTGACTTCGGCTTTAGACTGAAGGCCTTTATACTGCAAAAAAATAATATTTTTTCCAGCTTTTTACATAGCTACTTGCCACAAAACGTGAAATTAGACACAAAACATTGTTTTGAATAGTAATAGGTGACTAACTTTTTTTAAATACCAAGCTAATAAAAATGAAAATGGCTGAATGGAGCATACACTAACCCACAAATTATTTAGTAAAAAAAAAAAAAAAAAGCACAGATTTGGATGTGAATGTATTCGAATTTTCCATATGAGCCTGTGTTATTAGTTTTAGCGGTTGTTTTATGGGAATAACATACCTTGTAGTGACTGACCAAGAAGAATCAAATATATTGATATATTTTTATATCAAAAGGAATAACATTGAAGATAAAATTTCATATAGAAGTATATAAAATATATGAACTTTATAATATATTGTTAAATGTATGCATAAAACAAAAATGTGTGTGCACGTGTGTCTTTAAAGATTAGATTGATTTTTTTTATATTTATATATATTTATATTTATTTTTATATTTATATTTATATTGATATTAAAACTATTTAATGAGTAAAATGTATGTGAATATGAAGTTATGGAAATGACTCCATCATCATCATTTAACAATGAGCAACTCTTCTATGATAAGCCTTAAGCAAAGACGCTCTCCCTCTGCTAAACATCACTGGACTGAGGTTTTGAAATTTCCTCCAATATCCCACTTCACACGGTCTTCTCTTCCACATGGTGTGGTCCACTCCATTCCTTCTCATCAATGCACCGGATCAACTCGTCAAACACAGAGCGAGGTCACAACGGAGAACCTCAACCATTGTACATTCAATCCAAAGAGGCCACAGTTTGTTTATCCTAAAGACTCTGTTTTAGTTCTATATCTTTTAACAAGTTCCTCTCAGAGGTGGTCCTTCGGAGAAAGGAAAAGTCATTCCAAACAACCACCACTGAAACATTAGAGTATCCAAATCATGGCCCGGTTAAACCCATCCAGAGAAAAAATAAAAATAAAACAAGACTGTTGTCAGGCAACACAAGCAAATATTTCGGTCAAGATAATCATAATCACAAACTGACAACTACAAACTAAATATTTCAAACAGATTCCAAACATAGCATGTCTTTTCCTCTGTCTGGAGCTGTTTAATAACAGTTCCAGTCCAAACTGGTTAATCCAAAGTAAAGCCTCAGCAAACTCTCTACCTGTTTATGTATTTACATCATTAAAAAGTCTACGAATGTCAGTACAATAAAAAAGTGACTATCTTCCAGCCCTAACTTTACATAAATATGTAAAGCGTACTAAGACAATAAAAATATATGACCTTGACAGGATACTGATAGGATTGCTCAACCCGGTTTATGAACAAGCAGACATTCATGCAAGGTCAAACTGATTAAAGTACAATTACAAGCAAACAAATGATTTAAGACGCTAACCATGTACTGACACCCTTTGCACCCTCAGTTATGTTTCATAAAAAAAAACATTTATAAAGAGAGATGAGTGCAACAACCTACTGATGCTTATGTATTCTTTAAGAGCTTCTGAAACAGAACAGTTTGTTAGGAGGAAAAGGTGTGGATCAAAATTGGAAACAATGAAAAGTCTTTGTTGGCTCACTGAGAACACCATCTACTCTACTCTAAAGCTCCTTCTTGGCTTGTGTTGTCCACATCTTGTAGAGAAGTTTTTATTGTCGAGATAAACCTTTATTACATTTATAATCTTTTTATAGTCACTGAAACTGAGAAATTCACTTTTTACTTACATTGTGTCTGCATTTAATTGTTTACAAAGAGAAATGGCCTTTATTGTACTATTAAAAAAATCCTGTAAATTTCATAACTCTAAATTGTCTTGTTGGTCTAATAACAGCTTATATTGACACCTTGTAAAATATGCCTCTTTATTATGTAATAATGTGGTTAAACTCCACTTTTGCTGAAGACCAACACCTACTTCTAGGTTTAGCTCCGCCCACCAGATTGCACTGCAGTAGTAAATAACAAGAGGCAAAAACAATAAAGTAATTGATAAAGATACTCAAAA
This sequence comes from Danio tinwini, assembly GCA_903798205.1. Taxonomy (NCBI): domain Eukaryota; kingdom Metazoa; phylum Chordata; class Actinopteri; order Cypriniformes; family Danionidae; genus Danio; species Danio tinwini. The sequence goes on along the minus strand of CAIGQZ010032545.1, from coordinate 13,069,880 downwards.
GACAGCAAGATGCTGTGGCATGTCAAGCTGTGAAAACATCTGCAATAGAAATAATTAACTTTATTAAGAATTTATTAAGAATGTATTTTATCAAGTTCCAGGCCACGTCAGTAAGAAATTGGTCCTCTGTTTATTTTACCTCAGATTTGTTTACGAACAAGGCACAGTTCAACCTGAATTTTCAGAAAGATTGAAATTTAAAAACAATGCTGTGCTGGCTATACAGTGTCCGACAGTAGTATTGCACCAAGTATGAGTTACTACACCGGTTCACTACACCGGTGCTCAGACAGACGCGCGCCACGGTTGTCATAGATCACAAATGATCAGTGTTTTCAATCACAAGAAACTTATTTTAGGTTTCAAAAGCTGAAATACACATTAGTAGTAGCAGAACAACACTTTACAGTTCATGTAATACACCACGGTTGTCTGTGAAAAGGGCAATAATCATATTAGCATAATCTGACAACGTGCTTCATACAGTATACACATTGTGTGCATAATTAGACATTTGGTGTTGTCCGTAGCTGTACTTCTGCGCATGCAAATCAGTTTACGACCATGATCTGTGAACAGCTAGGCAAAAAAATCAGATCTGGGAAAAAATCTGATTTGAGCACTAAGCCTCGCAGTGTGAACGTAGCCTTACACTCACCCCCTTGAACCTTACTCGAATCCAGGTCACGGCACCAACATAATCCCGCCAGTCCTACACCACACAACCCGCTCTGAGCTGGGATTGAACTGGCAACTCTCCGCATGGGAGTGAGTTGCTCTAACAAGCAGGTTAAAGACCATGGCCTCTAGTGTCTGTCGCTAGAGCACCTTTTCGGATTCAGAGGAGTGAGGTTTACAAATTGCGGAGGCCTCTGTTACAATAACAATTGTGGTCCAAATCCCTCTTATTTTGAAGCCCACTGCAATGTGGCGTAGGAGTGCAGTTTCTCCACTCACCGACATCTGTCAATTGATTGACAGATGTGTATTAACATGCCTTCATAGTAGCGCAAAGCAACCGGGAAAAAAAAGATCTGTTCAGCTCTCTGTGATCATCGATCATCATCAAATGTGATCCAAGAATGAGTTTTACATGTCTTTGTTATTTTATATATACAGCAGATAGATAGTGCTCTAGGCTTAAACTTTTAACTTTAAAACTTTTCCTAACTTTAATAATGATTATTTTAGGTTCAAGTGGTATTTGTAAGGAAGTGGATGCAAGCCATGCACAGCTGTTTGTAAAGCATCGAGGGCCATCTGCTAGTAAAACCAAACAATTTAAGAGAGAAAAGCAATCAAGGGACACAACTGGCCTGGAAAAATTGTTGAACCGTCAAACTGTAATTGTAAAACTGTAAATGGTTAGACTGTTAATCATGTTCCAAATGCGTTACTGTACATTTTGTGAACTGGATATAAGAAAATAGTGGGTAGCTATTCAAACATTTAAGTTAACCTGCATTCTGTCTGGTAATGCCAGTTATACATAATTTCAGGTCAACACAGAAATGATGACGCTGTCTTTATTTTTATGCCATCTAGCTTTCATAATAGTGATAATAAACTGCTAGATCAAACAACTTATTTGGTAATCACATGACGAAACTGTGATGCGACGAAACTGTGATTAGAAAAGAAAAGAGCCTTTGACCTTGAATGCATGTAAACAAAACACGTTTTTTCAAAACTTTTGCCTGTCAGAAAGTGAGACATCACTTTTTATTTCAATCCACTGGCCTACAACTGATGTCTTTTCAGGTTAGTTTGAAGTCAGTGTAAAGATCTTCCTCAAGCAGTTTTCGTGTAGCCTTTAAGGAGTGAACAGGCATGATGGGGCCAGAGGCGAGATGTCCTCCTGCTGCACCCACCGAGAGATCATAAGATCAGGCCGACTTACTGCGACTCTCTCCCAGCCAGCAGCAGGACAGGCCATGACTCAGCGGCAGACAAAGAGGTCGATGACGATGGAGATAAGGGCTCATCGCGTCACCAGAGCGCACAGAGCCGGTGATAATACTGCTGGCCTCTCCCTGCCGGCTCCAGTCTGCTCTGCCCTCCCGCCGGTGCCATCTTGTCTTCATTCTCACACACACACACACACACAAGCACACACTCATAGAGACTAGAGACTGACTCTGTGCTTTTTCTCACGACAAAGGGTTCCCCACCCCACGGACAGACCGCCTCCATAATGCCACGCTTGGCTGCACGGAGAGAGAAAGAGAGATATAAAGACAGAGATACTGCTCCTGACAGAGATCGTGGGCACAGACGCCAGGCTCCACACTATCATCAGGGTGTGATGTGAAGATAATTCAGAGAAAAAAACTACAAATAAGCATTCAGTGCCATTGTTCAAAAGATAACCAAGATGATCGGACACAAGAATAGACCCAGTTAGATCAGATTGTTTTGCCATGTCGCCAGGCTCTGCTGCATCATCAGTTAATGACACATCATAATAACAAGGCTTGTTTCCTCTTGCACAATTAGGCTGAAGTTACTGGAATTAATAAAGTGACTTGTCTTAACTAGTTTGGTGTAAAATTACATAATGTTTACTGTACTGTATAATGATGTAAAATATTAATACAATTTAACATAGCTGTTTTCTAGTTTAGTATATTATGAAAAGTAGTTATCAATGTTGAAAACAATATTGCTGCCTAATATTTTGAGGTAAGTGTGATACATTATCATTACTTATCATGAGCTAATAACACTGAAAAAAATAGTTTTAAGGTAAATGGTTGCAAACAATTTATATGGGCTGAATTTAAACAAACAAATAACATTTTGTAATGTTCAACTTCATTTCTTTGTTTAAAGGGCCCGTATTTTACCCCTTTTTCAAGATTTATTATAACTCTTTTGTGTCTCCAGAATGTGTCTGTGAAGTTTCAGCTTAAAATACCCATCAGATTATTTATTATACCTTTTTAAAACTGAGAAATTTGAGCTGTTATGGCAATAGAGCTGTTTTGGTCTCACTTTATTTTGATGGTCCGTTTGTTGAATTTAATTTACATTGCATTTACATGCCCAATAATTCTCATTAGATTATAAGTAGACTGTTAGGTTGGGGTTAGGGTTATAGTTAGTGTAAGTTGATATGTACTTGCAAAGTTTTTTATAGTCAGTTAAATGTCTGTTTAGCAGCAGTATCAACAGATATTAAGCAGACAGTTTACTAAGGGCTTATTCACACTTGCTAGCCGAACCGTGCCCAGGCCCCTTTCCCGGATCGTTTGAGAAGTGTGAGTGCTCTGAATCGGGCTCAGGCACGGTACACTTTGGCGGCCCTGGCCTGGTTGGAAGAGGTGGGCCAGAGCACGGTTCACTTGCAGTGTGAGTGCAAGCGTGCCTGAGCCCGAAACTGAAAGCAAGACGCGACTTTTAAGGGACTGTTTGATATGGATTAATTAATCATTCATACTGTTCAATGAACACAAACTGTCGTAGATTATTAAAGACTCAAACCACTCACTGCACGTCAGCTGCAGCTTCAGCAAACCTCCAAATTCCTGCAGCATGAGGACTTTATGATTGTTTATGATCTGTTGGGCAAAATATTTGACTGCGTGTCACCGCATATCAAAACACTTAAACCATATAACTAAAGAAATCTCCACTGTGCTGAGCGAGAGCGCTTACTGAGCAGCGCGTCATCGATGACGTAAGCGAGCCCAGGCCCGAATGTAATGTGAGTGCGGGTCGTCGGGGGAGACGGGAGGGGGGACAAGCGTGCTTTGACCCGGTTCAAGGCAACTGTACATAGTGTGAGTATGGCCTAATACTCAAATGGACCATCACAATAAAAAATGTTACCGCTGTTTTTGTTACCTGTGCCTTCAAAGCTGGTCCTCTCCACCCACCGTTCCCGCGTGTATGTCAGAGCCGTAGGCTTCACATAGATAAACAGCACTGTGACAGACAAGAATGAAACAGGTCTCCCTTGCTACAGTAAGAACCTTCTCAACGGTTATTTGTTATATTTGTTGTGGAGTTAATTCAAGCTTTTCTGCAACAATGAATCACACAGAATATTGTTATAAAATTTGCTCGCATGCACGTGCACATACGTTTAGCTTTGCACTGTTTTTTGCAAGGTAAATGTGACAGGATACATGTTAATATCCACTGCTGTATGGATATCCGCTCTGTTAATATACAAAATAAACCTGATTTAAGTCCACAAACCGGGATTGAAGTGTCTTTTTATAATTGTACTGCGGCTGTGGTGATGAATTATGTAGTGATTTTACTTTCTTTATTGCAAACTAACAAATTTTAATCGTTTTAAAAACAGTGCATAACTCCTTGATCACATTTGATGATGATTGATGATCACAGAGAGCTGAACAGATTTTTTAATCCCGGTCGCTTTGCGCATGTCCTGTCTTGTTGATATGATAGGCCTAAAAATGGGAGGGATTTGGATCCTATTTTAACTTCAGAAAATGTATTGTGTTTCTATCACTTCACTTCAATAGTGCACACACTATACCTACTGTACACACAGTTCTGTCCAAACAGCTTACAAAAGTTGATTTTCATCATACTGTAGGTGTTCTTTAAATTTGCCCATTTAAGTTTGCAACTACCTACCTTAAAGGGCACCTAGGTTACCACTTTTTCCACATTTAATATAAGTCTTTTGTGTCTCCAGAATGTGTCTGTAAAGTTTCATCTCAAAACACCCATCAGATTTTTTTATTATAGCTTTGATAAGGTTCTATTTTGTAGCATTTAGCATAAGCTAGCGGTTTTTGTGTACTGCGCCTTTAAGGCTAGTACTTCACGCCCACCGTTTCTACGTGCCTGGCAGCGGCTCCCTCGGCTGCATTAGACAACAGACAAACACGAAGGAATAAGATCTCACGTAACATTTGTGAGGAGAAACTACAGTAAGAATCTTACCAATAAGTATCTGATGCATGTTGTGGAGTTGCAAGGATGAGTCACACACAATGTCGTTACAAAGTTCACGCACACACGAACACACGCACACACGCACGCACGCACACACACACACACACACACACACACACACACACACACACACACACACACACACACACACACACACACA
>CAIGQZ010032545.1:13018539-13057623 GCA_903798205.1 Danio tinwini | reverse complement strand
AATGAATGAATGAATGAATGAATGAATGAATGAATGAATGAATGAATGAATGAATGAATGAATGAATGAATGAATGAATGAATGAATGAATGAATGACAAATTTTCCACTAATGGACCATGGTATATTTTTTAACAAAAAAAGTCTGCAAATACAATTTTTTCCAGAGAAGCAGGTATCTGAGAAGAACCTCAAAACAAACACACACCACAACATTACAATGAAAAAATGGCAGACAGTGTTGTCAGATACATTTGAATGTTTCCAGTCCAAACTGCTCAAAACCCTCCCAAATGCACAAAAAAGGAAAAAAGGAGCACTGTAGGTACACACACTTGGTTTTTGTTAAATATTTAACATAAAATGCACATTCAAAACATCCAAACTCATCCAAAATCCGCCCAAATTTTGTGAGCGGCAATCACTGCTGTTTACAAAGAATGTCGAGCTCTCAAAAGTAGCACAACTGGGGGTGCACAAGCATTGAATTTTTTCCAGTCCATTTCAAAGATAACCAATCGCAACAGTTGCATTTCTGGGCAGGGTTGGTTTGCGCAGGGAAACAAGCACGCGCACACTATTAAAACACGCACATTCATTGTTCACCTGCTTTTATTTGCTCACATGAACAGTTATTTTTTATCAGTCATGCTGCTTTGATTCTAAGTTGACATTTGCACGCATATTGACAAATAGTCATAAACTAACATTCTAATCTTTAGTGACGAGCCAGCAATTTAACAATTATTGTCAACCAGAAAAGTGGCTATGTGACAGCGGCTGTCTAACCTGCCACAGCTGAAATTTACTTGGCGGATGTTAATGTCAAGCCCTGAATAAAAATACAAAAACGCATACAATTTTAAAGTGGATATTTTAAATGTAACTTTTATTTGTTTTCGCAAAACAAAAGCAGTCAACAAATATATACGAGTTGACTTTTTTTTAAGTCTAATAGGTTCAGCAAAGTGACACTTTGATATACAAGTTATGTTAACACATTCATTCCAGATAAATTAACTTAAAATATTAAGTGTGATAACTAATTAGCACAATAATTTTTTACAGTGTATCCAACTTGGAATCAAATATGGACAAACCTAACCGTTGGGTTAAAAAAAAAAACTAAGTTTAGTTTGTCCATCTTTGACCAATAATTAAGTTGAAACAACCCATCTTCTATTGGAGTGCAGTATTATATGCGACCTTATTCTAAGACAGTTTTTCTTAAACTGTGGTACGCGGCCTTCCTTCCAGTGGTACGCGGAAGAATCGCTGATAACAAAAGAATAAAATGGACACACTTTTAACCCTTTGATGCGTACAATAACACAGAGACTCATGTGATCAGACAGCATTGGCTGTTCCCTGAAGTGTACGATTATGCTAGTGTGCTTTTAATGTCTACTTTAGTGCATCGTGTCATCATCAGCTTGGCGCAAAGAAAGATGCGCGTGGCGATTACAGAGCAGATACACACGCGAGAAAGCCCTTCTGCAGACCGGTGCTGTTGTGTTGCCGTTTTAGTTTCTGCAAACTCAGGATTTTCTCCACGCTGCATCACTGGTAAAATAATTATTACAAATGTGTTAAATGTGTGCTCGTAGTTGTGTAAAATAATGAGTGTTTTCGATATATAAAAGTTATTTGTTTTGTAAAGAAGCGTACGCGGCTTTTGGTTTAGTTTGTTACCTCCGATTTAATTTGGATGTGATTCAAATAACCAATTTATTTTATCTTTGCCATGATGACAGTAAATAATATTTTTCAAGACACTTTTATACAGCCTAAAGTGACATTTAAAGGCTTAACTAGGTTAATTGGGTTAATTAGGCAAATTATTGTGTAACGGTGGTTTATGTAGACAATCGCAAAAAAATATATATGCTTAAAGGGGCTAATAATTTTGTCCTTAAAATGGTTCTTAAAAAATTAAAAACTGTTTTTGTTCTAGCCAAAATAAAACAAATAAGACTTTTTCAGAATAAAAAATATTATCAGAGATACTGTGAAAATTTCCTTGCTCTGTTAAACTTTATTTGGGAAAAAAATAAAAATAAATAAAATTCAAAGGGGGGATAATAATTCTATGTGATATAGCCTATATTTATCAGGTCCAAGCATCATTTTCAGGTTTTGATGAATAAGCTATACATTAATACTTTACAAGTACAGCAGTTTTCTTTTTACTTTTTAAGAACAGTGCCATTTAAAAAAAAAACTTTTAAAAGCACATTCTAATTTAAATGGTGAAGTTTTTTGTTTTGTGCTCAACAAATGTTCAATGTTCAAACTATTTAGAATGTTTAAAGTGACTGACAATAATACATATTCTTAATAATAGGAATTATTCTGCCTCGTTTTTTTTTTTACTGTGCAGTGCTGCAGCTGCTTAATTAGGCTACTACGCTGTTTTTCAATACTGGTCATTATGGTGGTACTTGGACAATTTTTGTCTGAGGTGGTACTTGGTGAAAAAAGTTTGAGAACCACTGTTCTAAGACATGTACAGAGGGAATAACAAAGAGGAAGAGAAGCAGTGTTGATGGCTGTCGGCTGGCTCTGATACGAGCACTGCTGAAGTCATGGGCAGAGTCATCATCTGGCAGCACATTCCTGCTCTATCTGTGCAGTAAACTGGATCTCCTACTTCCTCTTATCAGCTGTCAGGAATTCTCCCTGCTTCTCTCTCTCTCTCTCTCTCTCTCTTCTCCACTGCCTTTGACACAGAGCAATGATGGTTAATGGTCATTAAGATAAGAGTGCGCTACGGGACGTCGGACGCCACTGGGGACGCGCTGGAACCCAAACACTGGGAGGGGAAACATCTCATCATCACCGGCCTAACATCTAAATAACCTTCTTGCAACCTCCATCAGCCGCTCTGCTGCCATTATTGCTCAACACATATGCACTCATTAGACGAGGAAATGGTATTGACTGATTTTTGAGAACGGGACAAAACAGGTCTATGAACTGCTATTAGGTTTACAAGATATAGAAATATTCTTTTGTATAAATGTTTACAGATTAATAATAGAATGTATTTAACACTTCACTTTAAAAAAAATGTAAAGACAACAAATATTTTTTGTGGTTTTAACTCATTTTAATAAGTTAATCAGGTTTTGTCTATTTTTAAGGTTAAATTTGCGTTGAGATGACTAGAAAAGTTTATTTGATTCAACTAAAATTAAGGCAGCAAGATTTTTTTTTTACAGTGTTTAACTTTATGATAACTAAATCAAATATATGGTACTTTTTGTTTTCTCACAACATCTAAAACAGAAAGAGGGGTTAATTAAATAGATTAAATCTTATTTTATTAATTAAAAAATATGTATTTTTTTAAAGCAACCCTGCATGTTTTATATTTTAAATGTGATTCCACATTTTGTCAGCATCACCAGCCATGTGTTAAAATTAGTGTTGAGCAAACAGTTACTTGCATCCAAAATAAAAGATTGTTTTGACATAATATACAGTGCTCAGCATATATAAGTACACCCCTCACAAATCTATCTTTTAAATTCATATTTTAATAGAAAACTATACAATATTATATTTGTACATATACATTAGATTAGTCAGTACTGAAGCCAAATCTGAAGCTCATCTCTGGAGCTTAACAAAATAACTTACGATAACGATCCAAATAGTACACCCAAATTTATGTTATAGAAAAATATTAAATACAAAAAAAAAAAGAAAAAAGCAAAAAAGTAACCATTTTGTTGAAATTTAGTAGGTTGTAATTTTTTTTTGCAATATTTTGCTTGGATTTAAGTGTATTATTATCTTTCAATTTCTAAATATGTTTGGTGACTCAAATATTATTTTAATAAAAATATCAGTTTTATAAATCTGTTTTGTTTAAATGCACCACAATACATTGCCTATATTGACTGAGAAATGGATAAAAATAATAATTTTCAAAATGGGGTGTACTCAATGTGGTATATGCACACAGACTTTTAAATTCAGTCAGCCGGCCCCAGGGCTTCCGGTTAATTGTCATTCCACAAAAAAATTAAATAAATAAAAATAAAAAATTGCTGCATTTAAGATCTGATTTCTTTAAAACACAGCGATCTTCACTGCCTGGCTGAGATAAGATATAAAGTGGGTATCAGACCAAACCAGAAGCACTGCATTAAAATATATTTTTCCGAGCAATGTCTTTAAAATAGGAAAATAAATTTTACCCCAGAATTCTCAATGCAATTTCTGCGCTCATCTGCAGCTAAAGACGGCGCCTGCGTCTTTTGTCTCTTTTTACGCTTTAACAACCAAATGAACAATTAAGTCTATTTAACTGAATGTATTGTAATGACATTACAACATCGATGCTGTGAAAATGAAACCTTATGAAAGTGAAAATAGTCACAAAGCTTTCACCGGAAGTTCATCATTGGCTAAAAACACTTTGTTTCTGTTTTTTACCATTTTTAACTGTATTTCAGAATAACGTGGAAAAAACGTAAAATAAAACGGTCAAATTACGTTTTCAAACAAAACCATACAAAACAATTCTCTTACATAGATATTTACATTTAATTGTAATTTGTACCATATACATGTATATTTTATATTTAAATAAACATTTTCTCAAACAAATTTATGTCTGTGTATATTTATATATATATATAATAAATGTACACAGATCACACACTTAAATTATGTCAAACAAACTTTTATTTTGGATGCGATTAATTTTTGTTTAACACTAATTAAAATGCAGGTTTTCACTTACTATATTTAAAGTACAGATAAACTATATTTATTTTGAAAAACATAAGGATGTGATGCTACTTCTGCTAAATTTGTAAAAAATGTAACCAATACCAGTAAAAGGATTCTCATTGCTCCTCTTACATTGATTGCTATTCTATTAATACAGAAAAACAAAGCTTTAATTACTCTTTATTAGAAACACCTTTAAAACTCCATTCCACTGATTCAACAGACATAAAACCAAGCCTTTATGCGATTAGATTGGAACCAGGCGCTGACTTTAGCCTCTCTGTCTTGTGATATAGAAAACAAGAACAAGAACTTCAAAGCTAACTCTGTATTTAGGCGCTAACCACAATGTAATATTACACGACACAGTTTCAAAATTCCCATGCCTCAAATTCTTACAACAGTACGAGCAAGCCAAAGGATTGCTCACTAGCTTAGCTACATAGTCACACGTGCATCGGGAGCTATTAATGCTAACAGGAAGTTGCAGATTAATAAAAATAGAACTTATTTTAATGCATTTGCAAATTTTTATTAATGTTATTTTTTATTTTCCTTTTTAAATGCTCATTATTTAGAAAAATATTCAAAAATATTTTTAAAGGTACATTTTAAAAGTTTATTTCTAATAAATATTATTCTTTTGAACATTATATTCAACTTCCCATTCAATATTTCTAAAAGATAAACATAAAATAAGCAATACAACAGCTTTTTAAATTGATAATAAAAACGCTGCATTAGTTTTGGTCTTGTTTTGGTATCGTCTCTGAAAAGAGTCTCTCTCTGAGACTCTGAATATTATTTTAAACCCAGTCCAAACCACAAACTGCAAAGATTTCACTAAAATGCCAGAGCTTTGTGTTTGAGTTTTGAGTTATTTAACATCATTATTACGATTGTATGAAGAAATCCTGCTTCAAATTAAATTAATCATTTCTAACTTGATATCTTATATAAGTTAATAACATGGGATTGTATCAATAAATTAATTAAAATGAACACAAATGGCCACACAAAAGACTGAAAAGGCACAGATTTGTAAAGCAGGCAGCCTTGAATGACCACAGAGGGTTTACAGCTTTTTTTGAATGCAAAATGCAGGATATACAGATTATGAATTATTCAGCACCACCTCAGCACCAAGAGCATTTTGTCTGATTACATGTATCTTTTATTAGTTTAAGTGTATATTGTAAGATAATGTGAGTCCACGTATGTTTATACTGAGGCAACAAACACCTGCAAACTGCTTGATAAACACGTTTAGTGCACGTTTATGCATCGTGGCATTTCACTCAGCTCTTACTGTAATTTTTCTTATGTGAAGAATGCCAATAAATACCAAAACCCACATCTGTTTATGCAGAGGTTGACCTGTCTGTATTTTTATATATGTTAAAGCTTCAAAATGCTGATAAATACATCTGTTGGTGCATCCACAACACAACTCAGGAGCAAACTATGTTACTCTGGTGGCATAAAGATTGCCCACTTACTCCTTCGAGATAAAATAAACTTCATTGCCACATCAGTTGAAAATATTGTTTGCACTTTTTGACAAATTAATTGAGATTATTTTCAACCCAGGCTCATTCTGATTATGTACCTCTATATACATTTCTGGAGAGCACCAACTACTTCCCAAGAGCTACATTTTTTTTTGCCCTTTTTATTTTCACAAATTCACCAGAAGCCACTGTGTACATTTTTGAGATCTCAAATTTCTATTGCGAGTGCCATTTGTGTCTGCTTTTCTTACATAAATCCACCAGAGGCCGCTGTCAACTGACTGACTGACCGATCGACCAATATCCCCTCTCCAACCCTAAAACTAACCAAATGTGTTGTAAAAAAAACCGATTGACCCGCCCACCCACTTTCCTAAACCCAAATGACAGTGTTTTAAAAAGCAATCCAAAAAAAGAAAAGCACTCGCAGCAGTCTGATTTTTACCACGTTTTCAGATTTTACCACATTCTTACCCTGTTATTTATTTGCTTGTTTATTTTTTTACTTTTGCTTTTGTCTTACCTGCATTCAGTCACAGTCAACTTCGCTCTCAAATCCTCCAAAGTACACAGCGAGTCACAAACTGGTAAAAGTGAAAAAAACGTCCATATGGAGGTAAGTCAGCTGGTAAGCATGAAAAGAAACCGCGTCATATTGCCCCATAGCATTTATTTTAAAGACGAAATTCAGCAATACGTTCCTCTAGCTATGTCATTCGTGACCTCCAGAAATGTACTGTATATAGGGCTACATTTTCAGAATGAACCTATGTTGATTATTTTGCATGCGCTTATTTCAGAGTACATTACTATCTGCATGTGTAAGAAAAATAGAGAGAGCAGACACTGACACAAGCTGCACTGCATCAGATTAAAGCCCCTTAATATTCACAAAAGCTTGTTTTTCACAAAACTAAGCTTTTTATATTAGGGATAATTCTAAATAGTTATAAAGGCTATATTACTGAAAAAAATGTTATCCGGTGGCAGAAATGGCCTGCCATACAGTCCTTTATGACCAGGGGTGTCCAATACTGTCCTGCATAGCTTTTACTCTAATAAACAGACCTGAACTGGCTAATCAAGGTCTTACTGGTGTTGTGATCACCAGCTGTGTTGCCCTCGCAGGTTGCTTGAGATCACTCACTGTAACACTCATCCGAACTATATATCCTATCATACCCTGCATTCACACACTGGTTTCAAGTTTATTCTAATTATATACACAGCATACATACATATACAAAGGACGTTATCATTAATTACATAGACTATAAATACACCTTTCATTCACACATCCATGGATGAGTCTTGGGTCACACTTTATTTTGACGGTCCATTTGTTAAATTTAATTTACATTGCATCTGCATGCCAAATAATTCTCATTAGATTATAAGTAGACTGTTCGGTTGGGGTTAGGGTTAGTCTAAGTTGACATGTACTTGCAAACTTTCTTATAGTCAGTTAAATGTCTGTTGAAGGAGCAGTATCATCAGATATTAAGCAGACAGTCTACTAATACTCAAATGGATCATCAAAATAAAATGTTACCGAGTCTTGTTAGTGTTGCTACAATTCAAAGTGTTTTCCTGGTTTTTGCCTTTCTTCTGTTTTGACCCTTGCATTGTTTATCGTGTTTTGATTATTTGACATCTGCCTCAACCTTTTGCCTTTTTAACGAATTACGCTCTTGGATTGTCTCTATTGCTGTGAATTGCTGGCGTCCAACCCCTGCCTGTCACTCCATTCTCTCAATAAATACTGTGTTTGGGTCCACCCCCTGTCTTCACATCTCCATTTGAAACAGCTAGAGACTTCTAAACAGGTGTTTTAAGATAAGTCAGAGCTAAACTCTGCAGGACACTAGCCCTTTAAGACAGATTTTATACACCCATTTTTATGACTATTCTATGTTATGATCCTTTATAAACTGCACTCACAAGTATTTTTTGTAATCATTACAAATTGGGCAAAACATTAAATACAAATGACTCAATAATATTTAAAATATCCCTCAGCCCTTCTGTGAACTCTCCAAAAGATCACCATATCCTCTGTCAGCTCCAGCCCAGAAATATTTCCTCTGAGGCAAGCAGAGACACTCTTTAGGGCAGTGGATTTATTTGGAGCCTGTGCTACTACAGAGGTCACTGCATTAATTGATAATCTGCTCAGCCTCGCACACTCGCTCGTCTCACATTTCCACAGTTGTAGCCACTTACAGAGCATTGCATTCTCCCCGGGTTAACTCAGAAGTATGTATAGGATTGCAGTGGAGGGCTGCTGCAGGGCTGTATTTTTAGCGTGTCAAGCAGGTGCGATAAATCTTTTTGTCTTTTTGCTTTTGCTTCTCTGTGAGCATTGGGGGAGAAGTTGGGATAGATGCAGGCTGCTGTCACTTCAAAGGTCCAGTCCTGCCGACTGACATCTTTATCTGAAGAGAGACACATATGTGCATCTACACACTCAGTCTGGTCACACTGATCAGCTGATCTGTGAAGGGGAGGAATCGCTTCCTGCTGTGGTTTAGTGCGAAAAGTTTTAGTAGAAACTGGTGTTGAGGAAATGATTAGCCCTCCCATGAAAACGCTGTTCCTTTTCAAAATATTTCCTGACGTCAACTGTACATCACTAATCTAAAGAACTTTTTGTACCATGCATGTTTAAACCATCATTGCCTTAATAAAAGTACCATTATCTTTAAGAGTGTATGCCATTTATAGGATTCCATATAGTGTCTTCCACTCAAATTGACTACATTGATGAAATCAACACAAAACGATGTTTAAGTGCCTCACATGTTTTGTGCAACTAATATGAACTTTCTGCACACGAAGGACAGAAAAGTGTTTATCGCGAGATGATTTATAGCTGGGTCTCTCGGTGGCTGAAGATATGGAATCCAGATTGAGAAGACAATGTTACATACAGTACTACAATCATAGCCCACATCTGTTTTAGACTACACTGCAAACCGGTTGCTCATAATTCTGCACACTCTGCGTGTTAATCTGTTCGTACTGCACTAGGATCAGTACAGAGCAGCTCAGCATCTCATATTTCTGAACTTATCACCCCTTTCCTCTGCTGCCCCTCCAACATTTTACCCTCATGTGACTACAGACCTGGAAAGACGAAAGCTTTTGTTGGTAATTGCGCTTGCCTTGTGTTTAGAATAGCAGAAGCAAAACGAACAAGAAAATAGAGCCTATTTGGAGGGCATAGTTGTGGCTGACCTGCGGTGCATACTTAGGCAAACTACAACAAAAAGCATTGGAATGGTAATATAGATGTTTTGGTTTTATTTTAAACTCTGACTGACTAAACCCATCAACCTTTAACAAAGTTTTTACTTCTGTTAAAGCATAAGTATTTCTGCTACTCTTCAAATTTATATTGAGCCAAACTTTTTTTTAAAAAGGACTTTTTTTTTCTGGAAAACTAAAGGAGAAGTTTGGAAAACTGTTCTGATCATTCTTTTCCAGGGAATTATAATGAATGAAGTATTTGAGAACACTTATTTTTGGTTGTCAATTATTTATATATTATTACTGTAATATTTTTAACAACATTTTAACTTTATGGTTTTAATTTTTCATGTTTTTGTCATTTTGGTATGCACATTTGTCATTTTAGTTTTCATTAGTTATGTTATATTATTTGTACTTTTTTTTTTAAACCTAGGTTTTAGAAATTTTAGTAATTCAGTCTAAACCCTTTCTAATATTTGCATTATATATCAGCTATTTGACAAAACTATAAAAAAAAAAATTACAAAACCACTGAAATTCCTTTATTCATTCATTATCCTTTGACTTAGTCTCCATTTCAGAGGTTGCCACAAGGGAATGAACCGCCAATTGTTCCAGCATATATGTTTTACTCAGCTGATGCCCTTCCAGCCGCAACCCAGTATTGGGAAACACCATACACACTCATTCACATAGACATTCATACACTACTGCCAATTTAGCTTAACCAATTCACCTATAGCGCATGTCTTTGGACTGTGGGAGAAACCGGAGCACCTGGAGGAAACCCACTCGAACACGCGAACACTCGAAACAGGGACTTTCTTGCTGTGAGGCGACAGTGCTAACCACTGAGCTACCATGCTGCCTAATTTACTGAAATAACAAACAATAATTCAACACTATCAAGTTTTTTTTTATTTCTTTCACAAAATGTCAGCAAAATATGTTACTTATTTAGGCCACGCAGTGGGTAGTTCTGTCACCACACAGCAAGAAGGTCGCTGGTTCAAGCCTCAGCTGGGTCAGTTGGCGTTTCTGTGTGGAGTTTGCATGTTCTCCCTGTGTTGGTGTGGTGTGCTCCGGTTTCCCCCACAAGTCCAAAGACATGCACTCTAGGTGAATTGAATAAGCTAAATTATCTGTAGTGTATGCGTGTGAATGATTCTGTATCGGTGTTTCCCAGTGATGGGTTGCAGCTGGAAGGGCATCCGCTGCGTAAAACGTGCTGGATAAGTTGGTGGTTCATTCCACTGTGGCGACCCCAGATTAATAAAGGAACTAAGCTGAAAATAAAATTAAGAACTGACATAAGTCGTCAACTAAAAGTAGATAAACTACTAAAAGTAGTAGTAAATACTTTAAATAATTATTCAATAAGTAAATATGTAAATAAAAATACAATTAAAATATGAAACTTTAAAATATAACCCAATTCATTCTTTTAATCAAAACTACAGAAGTCAACCCCATGTTATTGACTTGATCTTGAATTTGACTGATGAAATAATTTAACGATTTCATTAGAGATTCACTGGATGGAAAACAAGTGAACAAATAATGTCTCTATTCAATATTCTATTCTATACAATAAATAGTAAGTGATAAATCGTAACCTTAGAATTATAAGGTTCTATGTGACATTTGTCAAAATTTAGTTAATCATATACAACCTATTTACATTATGTGATGTTTTTTTATAAGTTGTTTACATTTTAAGACTTTTTATTTAAAAAACAAAAAAGGCTTTATCTACATTTTCTACAAAGACAAATTTTTATCTACTCTAGCTTGGCTTTATAAGATTCTTTCTGTGAGCCAATCAACATTTTGAATGCACACAGGAGGACCAATCAGGATTAGCTTTCTTTGGCATTTCGTCGGACCGTTCTGTTGACAGCGAGAAAAGAAAACACAAAGAAAACACTTTCTGACCAGAAAGAAACACAAAAATCAATGTAAATTAAAAAAAAATCTAAATAAATAAAGTTATTAATAAATGTAATATATTAAATGTGAAATACTTTATTTGTGCATATAAAGTCAGTGAAACATTTTTCAAGGCAAATACTTCATTTAATTCATAGGGCAAATAATTGAATAAATACAATTCAATAATTCAAATAATCATATAATTCAATAAATATCACCATATTAAATACATAAAATTAACATCTGCACTGGATACAATATTTAGCACAGCCTTGTATGCTTAATTTGAACTAGAAAAAATTTCTAAAACATGAAATAAATGTTATA
Organism: Danio tinwini; assembly: GCA_903798205.1. Lineage (NCBI taxonomy): Eukaryota > Metazoa > Chordata > Actinopteri > Cypriniformes > Danionidae > Danio > Danio tinwini. Next base: position 13,045,859 of record CAIGQZ010032545.1, on the reverse strand, counting down.
GAAAGCAAAATTTGTATTTTCTCAAGCATCAACATTGTTACAACACCAATTCTTATTTTTTTATTGTATTTGTTAAAAAGTAATGCTTCAATGAATGATCTGCAAGATAGAATCTTATAATTCCAAGTGCAAAAAAAACGTTTTAGAATCAGAAGGGTCTATCTGCATTTTCCCTGTTTGTTTTACCCCAATTTGCAAACGTAAGAGAATTTTGATAATTTACATTTAGAGTACATTTAGGCTCTCTGTCATGTTAATGTATAAAAGAGAACTGTTACACACATATTGTTTGCTATATGAAATGCAAAAACTTTGAAGCTCAATATCTCAAAATCATTTAGAACGCGAATACAACCTTATAATTCCAAGGTGACAAAATTAATGAGAAACTTTAGAAAATGAATAATTAATTGCACATTTAAGTCAGCCAGCAAGATATGGCACCCCAGTGCTCTCTAAACAACTCCAGCTTTGGGGAAAACGATGCACCTATAATGGGTAAGATATCACAAGTTCACTTTGGGCCCTTGAAGAGGGCACTGGGAGTTTAGGGGCCCGACACGGAGTGAAATAAGGCAGGCCTGATTAAGATGGACTGCTGATAAGGGTCCAGCATGCACAATGGCTTCCATACTATTCGTGGATCGAGCGACACACGGTCGCACGCAACCCTACACAAGCACACAGGAATGCTCTCTCTCCCCATCGCACACACACACTCAGGATCGTGCCGCCATACCATTGGATATCTTACCATCAGTGTGGAGGCTGGCAGACACGACCCTTTGAAATGCGATCCTCAGCCTCTCCAAGAGCAGCCTCTTGCCCTAATTAGATGATTATATCCAGAACAACATTATTTTAACTCAAGAGAGGGGAAAAAAAGTCTTTATTACTCAGTAAATTCCTCCTGACTTGCTATTTGTAACCGTGGCTAAGAGTTACCAACTTCAAGCTGTCAAATGAGTGCCAGATTGTGTCGAGTTTCGAAGCTTTAGAGGAGGGAATCATTTCTTTAGATTAGTTCCGCTCTGGGTTCCTCGCCACAGGCCCGCGCGTCCACATCCAATTCATCACGTCAGATCGCACTGGTCCAGCTATGGCGAGACTGGACTCTTTTTTTTTTTTTTTTCTGCATCCACACAAACTTTTCTACTCGGAAAACAAGCACTCGACTCACAACCCTGCATGCAATAAACAAAATTCTGCATCCAAGTTCAAGAGCCCCACTTGTTCAGACCAAGCACTCCGTGTCCTGAGACGTCCTGGGTAAAAAGTCAAGAAGATAAACACTTGGGTAATCAAATAATGGTGATCAAAGCCTGTTTGCGAAGGGCAGCTATTGCAGCGTGGACTTTGATGGCTTTACTAGTTGACTAGCCTCTTAAGACAGACTTTATAAATTACAAAGCGTCTTGAGAAAGGGAGTCTTCGGTCTAAACTTCCAAAATGTTGTCACTGTGTCCAGAGAGTTCTTTGTCTTCCCAACATGAGAAGGCTTGTTAGTGGTGGAGGGAAAACGTCGCATTGCATCTCCTCTTGGCAGCGGCAATGGTAATTTAGAGGTTGGAGCGAGCTGTGGAACAAAGGAGGGTTCGGCTCTGGGCGGAGAGGAGACTCTAGCATGTCATTTCAGCGGTCGTCTATATATCCAAAAAGAAAAAACTAAAAACAGAATGTGCCTTTCAAATATTTCCCTAAACTCTGTTTGCCCCATAATCATGTGGAAAATGACAGTGTGTTTGCATTGTCCAAGCAGCAGAGGCCTGTTTTAAAGACACACTCAATCTGCGAGGACAATGATGGACCTGTGGAAATTATAGGGGTGCTGCGTTAGGTTTGCTCACATTCACACACACACAAAATATAATGCAGAAAATAATGTACAGTTTTTGAGATTCTGCTGACATCAGTGTTGGGGACAAAACAGAAGTGGTGACGCTGGTAATTTAACTACTTTCAGATGTAGCTTTGAGAAGTCGAATTGGTCCTAGTGAATAGGTTGATTCAGATGGTTCATAAATGGTCAGATTGTATGCTACTGCACAACAGTTTGGGAACTTTTTAATTGTATTTTGAAAGAATGTCTCTTTTGTTTACCATGGCTTCAGTTATTTAATCAGAAATACAGTATAATATTATTCATTCATTAAATTTCCTTTTCTATTTCAGAGGTCGCCAAAGTGGAATGAACTGCCAACTATTCCAGTAGGACTGCAAAATTTGGAGAAAAAGAATCTAAGTGCAATTTATCTGATCCTAATTGTGATTTAAAATGTGATTTATTATAATGTCATAAAAGAGCTGCAGGTTTAATGTGGTGGTTTTAATAGCACCAAAAAAAGACCAAGCATAATCACAAAGTACGCCACACTAAGCTTCTGTATATTTAATATCACTTTTTCCAATAAAGTTGTCAGTTGTCATGACAAATTAAGAAAAATATATAAAACACCTTTAAAACCTTTACATTTTTCATATTTTATTTATTTATTTATTTATTTATTATTTATACATTAGGTCTATTTGTAATACAATTTTGTCCTTTAAGCAGTCAGATAAATGTACTGTTACTTTCATTTTACCTGCTCAAAGAAAACACTCTTTTTGATGTACCAAGCAAAACTAAAGTACATGCACAGAACAACATGAGGATTTAAAAGCATATAAATAAATGTAAATATTAACCCGCTCTAATCAGCTTTAACGGTTAGCACAGCTCTGGCGTTACTCACCGATTAGTGACGCGAATACAGACAAACAACTTCAGTAACAGTCTATGGGATAATAATGTGAGATTATCACAGATGATCCATGATAGACATGCAGTGGAAAAAAATCTAACTGCAGAGTAAAACGCTCGTGTGTGGGTCCACAAGAACCGCTGTAACAGCTAAGAGAGGAGAGGTAACGTTACCTCATGCAAGCAGGTCATAAGTCCTTAGACAGAGAGAGATAGAAAAAAGGTTCTCCAGTAACAGTCGTTTGCTTTTAAAGTGATGTTCGTCTCTCTCCCCAAGTGAGTCGTCTCTCTCCCCATAGTAATAATCGAAATAATCACAGCTTTTGCGATTTAAAAAAAAAATAAAAATCACACCTTTTCAAATCACGATTTCGGTTTAAAAATCGATTAATCATCCAGGCCTATTTTCCAGCATATGTTTTACACAGTGGATGTCCTTCTAGCCGCAACCCAGTACTGGGAAACACCCATACACACTCGTACAATATGGCCAATTTTGTTTAGCAAATTCACATATAGCGCATGTCTTTGGACTGTAAGGGAAACCGGAACACCTGGAGGAAACCCACACAAACAAAAGGAAAACATGCAAGCTCCACACACAGAAATGCCAACTGGTCCAGTTGAGATTCGAACCAGAGACCTTCTTGCTGTGAGGAGACAGTGCTAACTACCAAGCCACCGTGCCTCTCCTGTAAAAAATGGCAAAGATGAATTCTCAGCAATCATTTTAATACGCTGGCTTAGTGCTAAAACATTTTTGAAATGTTATAAAAAAAAACATTGAGGTGGCTATTTATTTGAGCATTTACATGACAAATGATTTCACCGTCACTTTTTAATTGATGCTGAAATAAATATTAATATGCAAAAAAAAAAATAATCTTCCAACTTGGTTATGTACATTAGATTATTTTTGCTGCATTTAATATTAATTATTTAATTAATGTTTAATAATGTTCCCTTTAATGAAATGAACAATCATTCATTTAAAATTAATTTCGCTGTGCCAGCGAAAACATGGCTCTCATTAAATGACATCATTCTGTATTTGTATTATTATTATTATTATTATTGGAAGCATATACTTTTAATTATACATGAAAAATTTTTTTAAATAACAATAAAGCTTCATTGGTCTATACAGCCCGAGAGGTTTTAACAACAAATAATTCAGCATAGGTACTTCCTGTTGATGTCACTGCAGACATCAACATCATCCAACGAAGATTTAAGGTGACAGGAAATACTGAAATGTGGTCAGGGTCATGCCTAAGAAGGGTCGTAAGAGAGTGTGACGTCTTTTTCCTGCAAACACACACTCTCTCGCTCTGTCTCCATGTCACTCTTTCCTGCTGCCGTGCCATGAGGGAGAGCAAAACAACAGCCAATGATGTTTTGTCTTAAGATTCTGTTTCAGTTTTCTTAACCTGAACACTAAACACGTGATCAGAGCTTTAGTCGAGTTTGTTTTGATATCTCTATTAAAGATTTAAAGGTACTTGTTTGAGCCGGAAAAATAAAACACTTTACAGTTAGAAGGAAACTGAAACTGGCTGCTCTACAAATGCTGTTTTTAAAGTTTGCTGAAAGACAAATTAAAGAATGAATAATATAAAAAAGGGAAGCTTTTGAAAGAAAAAGAAAGAAAGAAAGAAAGAAAGAAAGAAAGAAAGAAAGAAAGAAAAGAAAAGCCTAAGCAAAGCAAAACTTTTCTTATAGATTCTCGGCTTTGTGCCTCTTAGAAAGCAGGTCATGGAAACTGCACTCAGAATGGACCAAACTGCAGTTTATGAGTACTTCTGTGGCACCAGTCCACATCACTGGGCACAAGAAAACCTGCATATCCCATTTTAAAATAAACAGGGAATCACAAACATAAATTTGCATTGAATGAATCTCAGAATCTATTTCATACTTCAAGAATTTAAAGAGACATTGATTGTAAAATAAAAACTATTAAATATACGCTGCTGTCATTCATATAAAACATGAATGGTTTTGCATTTCAATGTTACAGAAGATAAGTAAGATGTGTAATAGTTTTCGGAAAATAGACAAAGGATGATCTCCTGAAGCTCAACCCAAGCTTCAGGATGGGACAAAATGCTGAACATGACATGGTTGTTGGTGCCAGAAGAACTGCATAATCTGCTGATCTACTGGGATTTTCAAGTACAACCATCTCTGGGGTTTACAGAAATGTATCCAAAAGAGATAAGATGTCCATGGGCAGAAATATCTTATTAATGTCAGAAATTCCAGACAGCAAACATTAAGCCACTTATTGCAACCAAGGTCTGCAGAAGAGCATCTCTGACACACAATATTTAAGCAGATGAGCTACAATAGCAGAAGAGACACTAATGTCACAACAGGAAACTGATGTTATGATTTACAAAAGCTCACCAAAACTGCACAATAGACGACAGACCAACGGTTGCCTGGTTGGATGAGTCTTGATTACTGAACATCTTGATGGATTCATTCAGCCTTGTAATGACAGTTCAGGAAAATGTTTTTAGGGATATTTTCTTATGCCCGAGTACCTGAGTTTTGTTGAAGACCTTGGATGTTTCTCAATGTTTTCTTCAGTGATCTTGCGTCCTTGTGTTCTCATGCAACGTCATCATCAACCGATAAAAGTTACGTTCCAAAACTCAAGACCGGAAGATCAGAGAACGCGTGACAGTTCCTGGATGTGTTCTTGATATTGAGCATAAGTCGATGCAGCCTTTAGCGCAAAACTTGGCTGAAAAAGTCCCAGATGTCATTTTTTTGTCATTCTGAAAAAAGGGAGTCGCAGCATTTTATACTTGTTTAATATTAAAGTTCAGAGATATAACTTATTTATCTCAGGAGTTTCCTAAATGAGACGGTGAAAGTAAACATTTACAATGAAAGTCTTAATAAAGGCATAAACACATAAAGGGTGTTTATTTGCTGAAATTCATATAAAAATCTGTGTTATTTGTATTGTGTAAGTATTTGTAAGGTTTTTGTGCATGTCATATACATATATTGAAAAGGGGAAAAACAATCAACTGTTGTATGAATGCTGTAATGTTTAAGTAACTTTTGTAAAAATGCGCGAATGTCAAGGTGACCATCAGGAAGAACGTCTGGTTACGTCCGTAACCCTCGTTCCCCGAATAAGGGAACGGAGACGTGTGTCTGTAAACAGACTTTTGGGAGTACTTCAGACGACCAATCGCTTCTGATGATAAGAAAACGGGCCAATGAAATGCCAATTGAATTGGCGGAGCTGAGCTCCACAGCTGTGGCTGATGAGCTCATCAGGGCTATATAAGCCAGCTGCTGGAGTCAGATCCTCAGAATTGCCCGCTGAAGAGCCGATCACTCAGCTCCCAGCTGGAGACTTAGGTGCTGTGGCAGTGGAGACACACGTCTCCGTTCCCTTATTCGGGGAACGAGGGTTACGGACGTAACCAGACGTTCCCCTTCATAGGGAACTCCAACGTGTGTCTGTAAACAGACTTTTGGGAGATGTTCTGGAAAGCGCCACAGCAGCTAAGCCCGTCACGCTCCTGATGTGCAGTTTGCCAAGCAATGCGTAAGCGCACTGACATCACCAAAAGCGCAACCTTCCAACGTCCCCTAGGCCCAAAAATTACCATTACATGGGAATAATACAATTTAGATCTGGGGTCGTAATTGAGCTTTTACCTAGCTAATATAGACTAGGGATTTTAGAGATACGACAGTACGTTGGGAAAGCGTGCCAGTCCCCAAAGGGGGAGGACGCTGCGGAGACCACCTGCTACCCGGAGGGGGAGACTTGATGGTAAGAGAGCATATGGACTAGCCCTATTGAGGGGGAGTGCTACATATGATAAGCTGGTTAGCGGTTAGGGAAGACATGGGTCCGCCTGAATAGGGGGAACACACCATGGTGGATAATGCATATGGCATCACCTAGACAGGGGAATGCACATAGCTGGCACCGAACCTCAGTATGCGGGTAGACCAGATGGGCGTACCAGACTACACACTGAGCCAAGCACTCGACTCCTCCGCTGAGTCAGGTGCTGGGGGCCTCGGAGGAATTCTCTAGGGTTCGCCTGAAAAGGGAAACTTACTAGTAGAATAGAAAATGCGCACGCATCTCCGGGTTAGGGAGCCTGGCGCAGCAAGCGTTTATTGACACCGAGCTTAATTTCCTCTTGATTGACTGGGGTAACCAGTAACCAGGAGGAAAGTGACTCCACTCGAGAAATAATCTCGATAATGTGTTAGGTGTCGCCCAGCCAGCAGCTCGACATGATCTGTTAAGAGGCGCTGTTTACTCACGCCAAAAAGGAGGCACCGCTTATTATATTATTATTATTAAGTGTGCTCTCTCTCCCGGGGAACACAGCTCGCCCTGGCACATGAAGCGAGGGTGATGGCATAAATTAAAAAATGGACCAACCTCTATTTTAATACAGCACTTCCCTTCTGCTGATCATAACAGAAAAGAGCTGCGTATGCTTACATGTCACGTTAAGCGCAGTGCGCGGACATAGCAATGAAAAGGCTGAGTCTGCCTCCTCCACAGGCAGCGCTTGCAGGCTCACCACCTAATAAAAAAAGGGGGGTGGTAGAAGCCTTGGCACAAGGTGAACCGAGGTCTCAGGTATTTAAACGTGAGAGTAGGTCGGCCCAATTACTGGCACAATTCGCTGACCGAAAATGCCACCGGAATCTTAACCCTCCTGATACCAGCGCGATCAGCAGAGCTGCCTAAAGGGACAGAACGTATATATACTGATTGAGTGGCTCAACGGACCTAATCATAACTGCTAGGGCTAGACAGATCCCAAGAGGGTGAGAGAGGGGGCGGGGATGGATTATCATCACGCGCCACGCGCCTCTGAGAAACCGGCTGAAGAGGTTATGCTTTCCCAGCGCGCTACCATCCGCATTAAAAACGCGGATGATCACACGCCAAACCTTCAGTGCGGAGGGAGACAGCCAGCGCTCCAGCTATCCTGAAGGAAGAAAACACAACACTAATCTGGCATGTCCGGGGGTTTTCTCAGAGAGAATTCCCACACAACGAATAGACTCCACTGCAGAACATAGGCATACCTAATAAGGCGCTCTAGCCTGTAGTGACGGTGTTAACTATCACACTGATAAGTCACCTAAGTCCACCGCGCTCTGTCTGGAAACCATCCAAAGAGGCTTCAGAGCCCTGCACGGGTGCCAGGGGGTGCCCGTCCCAGAAAAAGGAAGTGCTTTTTCCGGGGAATTCATCAGGGAGGGCCATCACGAGGAGTGTGAGTTCTGAAAACTCGGGTCCGGTTGGGCCAGAGAGGCGCAACGAGCAAGACCCGCTCCTCGTCTCCCCAACTTTGCACAGTGTAAGTAGTGTCTGTGCGAGCAGGCTCACTGGGGAAAGAACGCATATTGCGTAACCCGGGGCCAGCTGAGAGCCAGCGCCTTTGTGCAGAGCAGAAAAGGCAGCCAGCGAAGGGCCGCTCGGGAGAAACAGCAGGATGACCTGGGCTTCTCTGAAGCGTGCCCATAACAGCTGGAACGTGCCGGGGTGGAGTCTCCGTTCTCCTGAAACATAGCAGTCCTGAGAGCTTGTAGCTGGCATGGAGAGCTTGTACAGGATATGAACGGCGCGCAGCTATTTAGCCGCAAGACTCCGGAGGAGCGGATGGCGAGCGAACTGAGACATGCTGAGGTGGCGAACACCGCCCGAACGGTTGATGTATGCCATCGCAGCCGTGCTGGCCGTCCTAACCAACACGCGTTTCCCCTCCCGCTTCGGTAGTGACCGGCGGAGAGTGAAAAACAATGCCAACAGCTCCAGGCAGTTGAAATGCCAATGCAACCTGGGTCCGGTTTACGAACCTGCAGCTGCATGCTCGATACACACAGCCCGCCAGCCCATACTGGAAACATCTGTCAAGATGACAGCATCACTGGATACTTGTTCTAAGGGCACTCAGGCCCGTAGAAGGCAAAATCCATCCAGGGGCTGAAGGTGCGGAGACACAGCGTGGTGACGTAAACCCGGTGCCTCTCCGCGTGCCATGCCCATCTGGGGACCCGATCGCGAAGCCAGCGCTGAATTAGTCTCATATGAACAATTGAGCAGCGTGATAGCGGCTACAAATGTCATATGCCCCAGGAGCCTCTGAATAATTTCAGTGAGACCAATATAACTGCCGAATTAATCAGACAGGACAGCGCTAGCCCAGCGCGCTAAGAGCGCACCGTGATGCAGACCGAGTCCAGCTCCAACCCGAGATGAGAGAAGCTCTGCCCGGGGGAGAGCCCGCTCATACTCGGTTGACCCAAAACCCAAACAGGCTGAGGTGCCGGAGCACAAGGTCCCTGTGCATAATCGATCAGTTCAGAGATCTAAAAATAGTCAATGAATAATCAAAAAAATGCAGATGCGTGTGCGCTAAAGACGCACAGGGCATCCTCCACGCATGGAAACAGGGACAGCCCGAATGGGAGGACTGTTGCCACCCTGTTCGGCCCCCCGTCGAACACCGGAAAAAATCACAGTATAAGGAGGGAGAGAGCGAGACATGGAGCGAGCGTCCTTCAGGTCTATAGCTGCAACCAATCCCACGGACGGACGCACTGGGGGATGCGTTTCTGCATGAGCATCTTGATAGACATCCTGAACAGATGACAGATCAAAACACGCAGATAGGATTGGTATAACCCACCGCTTTCTGGATACGATGAAGGGGGGCGTAACCCGCTCTTCATCTCGGCTGGAGGACTGGCTTGATTATATCCTTCGCCAGGAGGATAATAATCTTCTCACGCGAGACAGGGAGTGGCATAGCGATGATCGCTTAAATACACACTCGTGCACTCGGGAGGCCAACAGCGAATTGAAACGCATAGCCGAGTCTGACCGTCCCCCTGAGCTACTGCGCGGGCTGAGCAGCGCTAACCAGACTGACAGAGCCCGCTAACTAGCAGCATACCCGGAACGATCGCTGACGTACCCGCGGAGGGGCAGCTTCGGGATGGGGAGTGCTCATCCCGGGAAGCAGAGCGTCCCGAGGAAGAGGTGAAAATAAGAGATTGACTCTTACCTTACTCCCAGGATCCCGCGGAGTGGCTGGAGGTGCGAGAAAGGAGCTCATCCTCTGGCGCCCTCAAGCCTGTGGCGAAATGCACCAAAGCTGAGAGCTGGAAGGCAGTGTGTCCCATGCTGGCAGCAACTGGGCTTCCACACCCAGAGGGAAGAAAAGCCGCTCTTTTCGGATCGCTACTCTTTATACATTCGCGGGGGAGCCCCGGCCTCCACCGGGGAAAGAACGGTTCTCCTCCTCTCCAAGTGGCCCGCCTCAGGTTCGCTTCGCAGTCCAGTTATTGGACTTAACGGCGACCTGTGACGGGAGCGTCAACTCCCCGCGGGCGGGAAGAGCGCACTCGGCGAGGAGCAGCCAGCGCGGACAGGTCTGATGGGGAGAGCCCACCAAGAGATGACCTGCTCCATCGCGCACGGCTGATCTTTCACCACTGAGGATTCCTGGGTAAAATCCCCGATGGTGTCGCCGAGAAGGCCTGCCTGGGATATGGGCACACTAAGAAAGCGTACTTTGTCAGCGCGGCGCATATCTACAGGGCAAGCCAGGGTGGCATTTCCGGACCACTATGTGGCCATCGTCTTCCCCAGGGCACGGACGGCCGACTTGAATGTCATGAGAGCATAGTCGATTGCCGTGAGATGCTTACGCATAAGCCTGGGGAAGAACCGCCCCTGTGCAGCACAGCCAGGAGGCCGTGGGGCACGGCAGAAGCGGCATGGCCCGCAGCGGTGTGGGCTCTGGCCTTGATAGACACAGATAACCCACCCGCCTTAGACGGGGGTCTCAGCTTACCCCTCCAGGTGGCGGCGCCCACCACCTGAGGAAATAGCTTCGTACCCACTGGCCGCCTCGCCATTAAGGGAGGTGAAGGCGGAAACACACGTGAACCATGCAGAGAAAAACGCCCTCGATGCCAGCGTGTGCTCACTGTGCGCCCCTAGGAAGAAGGGGACGGGGGCTGGAAGATTAATCTTAGAACAGCCAGCACGTCACACCCTCTAGTCGGTCTGGCGGTGAGACTGGGGGACAAGCCATCTCCAGCCGCACTGCCGAAGCAGCCCAGGAAGCGCAGCTGTTACGTCTGATTCGAGAACCGTGACTGCGCATTGCACCCCGTGGGATGGAAGCGAGCCCAGTCTGTCATCCGAGCATAACAGCTCGCCCTCCGATGTCGCGATGGACCTTTGATCTCCGGTGTCATCAGGTGGAGGCGCGGGCATCCCGGGGGATGAACCGTACAACCGCCCGAAGCTTGGATGGGGCACGCTGTGGAGGAGTGGGGGGTCCGCGGGCCCGGAGGCGACGGATAAACCCCCACTGTGATCCTCAGATCTGCCCGCGTGCTAACCGCTTTCACGGGGAGCAACGGGGGTGGCCGAAGCCGCGATCTCAGCAATGCAACAACCACGCCCTCGCAGTGAGAGCATAAGCTGTCCGCGGGCACCGCACCGACATGCTGGACCCCCAGACCTGTCATGCGATACCCGTGCCCATCATCCGGAGATAGGAACCACCAATCTTATCTTATTTCTTGTACTGAAAAGCTGTGCTTCCCTTAAAAGATGTGCATGAGAAAAAGCTTTTGCGGAATGGTATTTTATTTAAATTAATCACACAGGCATGGTTCAAATACGTTAACACTATTTAACTGTCCATGCTAATCAGTCCATATTAGAATAATTATTATAATAATAAATGAATAAATAATCATGTTTTCTACCAAGCAGTCCTTTGTTATTCAGGAAGTCATAATAGTGTATGTGGTGAGAGCTTAGGGTGAAGGTCAGCATGATTCAATGTCATCTGAAGTCACAGGCCATCCCAGTCCAGCAGGTGAACAAACACAGCCTCTGAAGTTGTCCCAGCACTCAGGGAAGTTGCGGCTGTCATCGCCCAGCTCCAGTCTGAATCCTGCAGTACACACAGACTGCAACTCTCTCAGATGGAAACTCTGAACAGTTCCTCTCATTTAATTATTCTTTCCTTTTGCTGTCCAACACAAGTCATCACATTCTGCTTATGTACACAGCACATACCATGACGAGAAAAACAAAAAGGGGGAAAAACAAAACAAAAACAGTAATTCAACCCCACAGCTTTTTTGGTTTAATTGTCCAAACCAATCTTCTTGCAAAAAGCCAACGTTTAGGTCAGTTTAGCCTCTATGCATTGGCTTATTCGCATCTGAAGTATGAAGACGCAAATGGAAGTCTCAAACAACCTTGGCGAGAATGAGCAGCAGATTGCTTCATTTCTTCAATGCAACTGATTCCTATTAAGATCTGGGTGGTATTTCCTCATTAATGCAAAAAAACAGAGCTAGAAACCCAAGAAAAACACCACCAGGAACAAAAAATAAATGTCTGTAAACAGTGTATTAATGGGAGGTGATCATGCTTTTTATTTGTGCTTTGTTTATTTGTACTTGACATCTAGGTTCTAGTCTAGTGGACTAGCAGAGAAAAAAATTGTTGGTGTGTTTGTACCTTCTATTAAGATGCTTTTCTCAGTCCGATAACAATTATTCCAGCAACACTTAACACAGGTGCAAAGAGAGTCTGAAAGATTTTGAGCTGGTCTTCTACTACTTTGAGATGTAGTTGATATGCCATTTTCAAAGTGTAAATCTCATTTGGTCAAATGCCTTTAAAAAAAAAAGACCACCCACTTATTGCCTGCTTAAAGGTGAAAAGTGAACAATGTAAAAACCTGCTTACCGTATACTTTTTGTTGCCTCCTTTCATGTTCATAGACTGTAAAAAGTTTAATGACTAAACACTAAATACCAGAATAATAAATAACCAAACAAATAAATCCCTCTTTTTTTTTTTTTGAAAGGGCACGTATGATGAAAATCAACTTTTGTAATTGTATATACTTTGATTTTGAGGCCCATCGCAATGTGACCTAAAGGAGTACGGTTTTCCCCACCAACCGAATTGATTGACAAGTGCCATGTCTACATAATAATATGTATACACATGTTCATAGAATATTTTTTGCAAATAAACTGGGATTAAAACATATGTTACAACTCTCTGTGACCAGCTGCACCTCAATATTTAATTTTATAAGTTTAAAACATTTTTAAACCTGTGCATATTTGTAATAAAGAGAGAAAAAAAATCCCTATGTAATTCCGCGTGGTGTCAGTAAACCTGCATATGCGTGTGTGTGTGTGTGTACTGCAAACGGCATTTGTGTGTGGCTCATCATTTCAGAAAGGCTTGAATAAACTCCACCACAATTATATCAAATAAATGTACTTGGTATTTTTGACTAGTGACCTTATTTCAGCGTCATCCGTGTCTGTCTTTATCACTGATGACTGTTTATCTGACGGAATGCATGAGAAGGAGACATGCATGTGTGAGCGGTGGGCGGGAGAAGCAGCTCATTTGAATTTAAAGCCACAGGCTACAAAAGCAGCTACACTGTGCTCAGACACCAAAATGGGCAGATTCAACATTATATAATAAAATATCTGATGAGTATTTTAAGCTGAAACTTTACAGACGCATTCTGGAGACACCAAAGTCTTATCTTACATATTGTAAAAGAGGTTAAATAGGTGCCCTTTAAAATATATATTTACAACAATATTTAAGTTTGCTTAAAACTGATGCACTAGTGTGAATGTTTTACTTTATTTATAAAACCATTAATATTCAAATAATCATATTTAAAGGCAAATTAACATACAAAAAAGGTTAACTATTCTTCAATGAAGCATATACATGAATACAATTTTCACAAGATAATAACATGCATTTAGAATGTTTTTCTTCCATTTCATACCTACTTTCAATATACAAATAAGGATCTTGATGAATCAGGAGTCTCAAACAAACACAGCAACTGTCTGAGCCACAGTTTGGTAACAACAACAACCAACAGAGCCTCTAAAGGGCTAACTTAATGTGCTGAGATCACTGTAAATATAGGACTAGATCACGTAACTTCTTAGTACAAAGGCTACCTTGTAGATGCACAGTCAAATGAACAGGTTTTTAAAGTGTATACCCTATTGGACTCAAGTGATTGACACATGCCTACTGTGCTGATGAATAAATTTGCTTAACATGCACTGTATACACCATAACATAGCTGTAAAACCTGAAGTAAACGGTGGGCCTAAATATGTCAACTTTTAGAGCATTTCTACAAAAATCCTGTCCTGTCTATGTTTTGATTTCTCTCACATCTCTATTAATTCCCTTTGCAATCTAGTAAACCAGGTACATTAAACTACTTCCAATGCACACACCCACAATGCACCTGGAGTACGGCCAGGGCTGCTGTTAATTGGGTCTCATTATTAAGTTAAGACTGATGCAGGTGGTGGTGCAAGAGCTAATGAGCAGAAGGAGGCAGGCTGTTTTGGCCCAGCCATTAGAAAAATTACTTGAGTGGAAAATGAATGAGGAACTCGCTGGCAGAATGAGCTTGACCGGGTTTGATTAGAATGAACCCTGGTCTGTATTATCAGGTGAAAGGACTACCATATCAAGAAGCAAAAATAAATTAATCTGAGGGAATAACATTGATACATTACTTTTATTATATTAACAGGGAAATACAAACATCTAAAATTATATTTGCTTCCATGCAGTTCATCATAAATAAACATTACATGTGTAATTTTTACACTTTTATCTGTTTTAATGTTTTGCTGTATTTTTTATATTTCTTGTATTGTTTTTGCATTGTTTGCTTTTTGGTTGCATTGTAGAATTAGTTTTTAACTGGTGTTCTTACAGTCACCAGCAATCTAGCTACTGAGGATCACTGGAGAACTACAAATTTGCCACCAAATGAACTACAACTCCCAGCATGCACCACACACACACACCGGTTCCTAATCATGACTGATTGCAAACACACACAGCTGAAGCTGCTCAAGGCACGCACACAGACATTGCTGAGTCTTGTTCTACCTGTAGCATCACAAGCGTTTTCCTTGTTGTTTTTCGTGTCATCGCTTTGACTTAATTTTTGCTGTTAGCTGCCTGAACTGATTTCTTGCCTGATTTTGACTAAACTTTTGGATTGAACTTTATAATTTTGTTTGTTCCTGGGATTGACCTAGGGCTGGACAATAATTCGATATCAACATATATTGCGGTAGATTTTTTTTCAATAACGGTGATATGAGATTTAAACCCATTTCCTGTATTTCGATATAAATATTTTTTTATTATTATTATATGTATAATATCTTATATATTATCATTTGTCGCTGA
Organism: Danio tinwini; assembly: GCA_903798205.1. Lineage (NCBI taxonomy): Eukaryota > Metazoa > Chordata > Actinopteri > Cypriniformes > Danionidae > Danio > Danio tinwini. The sequence continues at coordinate 13,030,797 of CAIGQZ010032545.1, read as the reverse complement.
ATGACGTTCAGTGCTCAGCCGTCAGAAAGAGCGTGATGTCACTTGCGTGACGACATACATCACAGACATGCGCTGCCGGCGCTCAGCAGTTGGTTAAGCTCCGTGACCGTCGCAGAAAGTTTTAGCTACAAAATGAGTGCCCTGAATACAGATATGAATGAACAAGCGTTCACAAGTAAGAATGCAGATGAAAAAGTTGATAAAAAAGGAAAGACTAATGCAGTGGTCTAGAAGTGGTTCGGCTTTTTAAGTTCTGATAAACGTATAGTTTCGGTGCTCTGCAAAAAGTGCGGGAGAGTGGTGCCGACTAGCAGCGAGAATACGTAAAATATTTTTCACCCGATAAAACATACTGAGAGTGAGAAGATGATACATCATAAAAGTGATGTTTAAAGCCAACCTCCTCGACACTGAAACAAGTGGTGTCATAAGAGAAGGCAATGAAGCAAATCGATGCTATGAGGCACCGTGTAAGATTGAAATCAAACTTCGCTTATCAACACATACATAAAACACGTGACGTGCATATACACCTATACAATTGAATGTTCAAAACATGTATGAAATTGCGCATATACATATAAACTTGATGCATGCATACACCCACATACACACGGACGTACATATAAACTCGATCCTTGCCTATCCGATCCTCACATAAACACCCAAATTAACACTCACATTATACACATAAACTCGTTGCATGCTGGCATATAGCTCTCGTGCAAACACACAAAATAAAATTCACAAACATATTTATAAGGAATCAGGTTATTGCATTTTATATGCTGATGAAATAGAAAGAATGTGATAAATAAGGTATTAAATCTGTTAAATAATGAAAATGTGTTATATAAAATAATATATATTCAGGACGGACAGTACGGCGGCGGTGGCATATATCAACCGTATGGGGGGTATCCGCTCTCGCCGCATGTCTCAGCTCGCTCGCCGTCTACTCCTCCGGAGTCATACGCGGCGCAATCGTTGCATTCCATTTTTCCTCACCGAGCTCAACCAGCCCATTCGCTCTCACGGCAGTTTTACCTGGGAAAATGGAGACTCCACCCCCAACAAAGTCCACTGGCTACACAGCTGGCCCCGGGGTGTGCGTAATACGCATTTCTCCAGTGAGCCTACTCGCACAGATACTGTGTAAAGTCAGGGAGGTCGAGGAACAGCTCTCATATTGCGCCTCTCTGGCCCAATCGGACCTGCTTTCTACTCTCCTCGTGATGGCCCCTCCCTGGCACATCCCCTGGAAACGGGACAGGCACCGTTTGGCACCCGCACCCACCTAGGTGCTCTAGGTTCCTACAGCGTTCTTTCAGCTACGTGGTGAACCTGCAAGCGCTGCCCACGGAGGAGGCAGGCCCAGCCCCTTTATTTGCTGCGTCCTTTGCGCTTTGGGTATTATACGGACCGTACCCAGCTCTTTTATCTGTTACAGTGATCGGCAGAAGGGAAGTGCCATATCCAAACAGAGGTTGTAACATACCCACTGAACAGTGGATGCCATCTCCCTCGCTCATCTGAGCCAGGGCGAGCTCTGTCCCCCACGAGTGAGAGTGCACCCCTCAAAGCGCGAATCCTTTTGGGCGTTAGCACGCGGCGCCTCTCTAACAGACATTGTAGAGCTGCGGGCTGGGCGACACCTATTGCGAGATTTATTAATCTTGAGGGGAGCCGATTTCCTCATGCGGTGAATGAGAAATTCGGTTAAGTGTTGTAAAACGCTTGCTGCACCATTCTCTCTAACTCAAAGCTACGTGCGCTTTTTCGCTCTGTCAGTAAAGTTCCCTGCTGGCGAACCCTGCAGACATTCCTCTGAGGCTCCCAGCATCTGACTCAGCGGAGGAGTCAGGCGCTGGCCTGTTACATTGTTGGTCTGCCCGCTGGTCAGCCCGTGTTCTGGGTATAGGTGCCCGCTATGTGCGATCCCCACTAGGCAATCCCATATGCTTATACTGCCACGGTGCAGTCCCCCCTCCCAGGTGGACTCATGTCTTCCCTCACCGCTAACCATCTTATATTCATATGCGTACTCCCCCCTTCTCAGGGCTAGTCCATATGCTCTCTCGCCACCAGTCTCCCCACGTGGGTAGCAGGTGGCCTCCGCAGCGTCCTCCCTATCGAGACTGCATCGTATTAAATTCCTAGAAATTATTCTAGACGCATTTGCGGCTCCCGAAAAATATATCTAAATCCGTAAATCTTCTGTTGAAGTGGGATAAGTAAGGGTCAGGGAACACGTTGGAAGACCACGCCTCTGGTGACACAGGTGCGCTCACGCTCTCTGGTACATATACAGAAATGTTTTTTACTTTTCTTTTTTTGCTGTATTTGATATTGACATGCTTAAATACCAAAAACCTTTAATAAAATGTAAGATATCATGTCTGACTTAAACTTAAAGGGCCACAAAACCCCCTTGTCTCAGCAGGGTGTTTTTACACCTCTAGTTTGGAAAAAGTCAGGAAAGTGTGTGTGTCCAGCTCTGTTTAGCTGGGAGTGTCTGGGATGGAAAGAGGGAAGGTTATGCAAAAATGAGTTTCCATTTGAGCACGCGCTGATTTACACAGAGGCAAAACACACAGACGCAGTGGAGAAAGACAGTGACTGTGTTTACATGGACATCAGTAATAGAATTATTTGCCAAATTATTAATTTGTCGACTCTCACTGCAGTTTGGCACTTTCACTTTTTATTCAGGAACATTTCCTGCATGTCCCCGTTGACAAATAACATATTGAAAGCAAGGAACTGCTGGAGAGTAGAGTTTTAATGGAATGTTTGATACCGCACGGCAAATAGGAGAAAAAATCCTCTGCATTTCTCTGTAACTTAGATGCAATCGGTAGATAGCGTCAGAAAGCCGTGTGTATAGACTATCCTGTCACAACATGTGGCGAAAATCCTACACAACGATAATAGTTTGATTGCAGTGTTTACATGTTTACATTCGGAGAGCAGCATTTACAGCGCATCTTTCAGTCTATAATATTGTACTATAATATTGCAGTGATATTAACATACTGTAAACTTTTTTTGACTAAGGTATGTCTTTAAAAACTGAAAGAGCACTGCTGACGATATGAACTAACTTTGCCATCTGAATGAACAAACAAAGACCACTGATCAAACACACTTACCAAATCTGTAGCGACAGGACAAAACACAAACTGGAACCGTGTCTTTTTTAAAAGGAGGCGCGTGGCAAATCCAGATTTTATCATTTCCAGATGCGAAAAGCTGTCGTATAAAAAAAAAAATAAAAAAAAAACTTTCCTCACAGACGCATTTGTCGCGTGCACTATTCCACACGTTAGTCGAGTTGCGCTCTTATAGCGGGGAAAATAAAAAAAGCAAAACCTTTATTGCAGCACATTAATAAACGCAACACTGACAACCCATGTCTAAAAGTTCTTGTTCTTCCATTTGTTTTGGCAACACAACGTGGTGTCTCTCTGTCGTCTGAACACTGTAACAGGTAAAAACATTCTTCGAAGCTATCATGCATGTTAATGAAGTTGCACCACATACACAATAGAGCGCGCTGATTAGTTTGAACCAAGTCTTTCTCATGAATTGCTGCTGTACACTCTGAGATGTCACAATGTACTCGCCGGTACAGACATTCAGTCTCTACGCTGGAATACACACAAGTATGTATCTAATCACAGTGACGCATCTTCAAATATTTGTTTCAAACCAGAAGATATGTCTTAATAGTGTTTATAGCAGCGTGGGACACATTTATGACTGTCAACAGCTCAAAAAATGTGTTTTGGTGTTTTGTGACGCTTTAACGAATTAAGAGTTTAATTTATAGGTAACATTTTACAACAACAGTACATGTATAATGATGTATTAATATGTAAATTAAACACTGCTTTATTATGAATTAATGATGAATTATGGTATGCGCTAATCATAAACTAACTTACGTCACAAGAGTTCATGTGTGAATACCTTAATTACTTGTTAGTACATGTTAATGTATTAATTAACATTTAAGTTTAAGCTAAATGTAACCAACATAAACTCATGTGATAATGATGATGTGCCCCTTTAAGTAAAGTCACAATATAATTATACATCAACATATCATGATGGTAAAAGCATAAACTAGCAGTTCATGATGGTAAAAGCATAAACTAATAACACATTAATTAACAAACAAGCACGTACTAACAAGTAATTAAGGTTGCCGCTATTCACACAACTCTCATGACTCATGTCAAAGTTAAAAGTTCATGATTAGCACATGCCTTAATCATTAGTTCATAATAATGTTTAGTTTGCATATTAACATCATTATTCATGTACTGTTATTGTAAAGTTACCAATTTATATTGTATATACACATTTAGACCCATCCATCCATCTAGTCAAAGTATATTCACATTATGTTGCACCAATATGACTATACAGAGTTAAATTAGGCTCAGAAAGTTAAGTAATATGGTTGACATCCCATCACATCGTGCTATAAGAATGATACAAGTGAAGCAGCCAAATCCACGATCTGCTACAAATGTTAAAGCGTATTTGTTCCACTGTAAGCTTTTATACTGAGGCAAATGTTCTTCACTCAAATGAATCCAAGTGAATCTAATAAGCCTTCTCCATATTTTCAGTAAAAATCTAATTTGTCCAGAATACTAATATTTGTGTACTGGCAGATCAACGTACGGAACATTGCCAGTGGAAAAATATTCTGAAACACTATATCAAAAATACAAGAGTGAATCTAGACAAAATAAACGTTCATCTATTTCAACTGGTATTCATGCATTGTTTTGATTGAGGTGATTAACAGAGAAGTTAACACAGGACAAATATTTTTTTGTTTAATGGGGGATTAGTTTAGAATATAAACAGAATGGCTTAAACAGCACTAAAAGGGACTTTAGCAGAAGGCTAGTGTGAGAATCACAGACTGCGTGACGTGTGTGTTTGTGTATAAAACAGCCTGTTTTTGTTATTGAGTGACTGGCGGGGGGGGGGGGGGTAAAGACCCCGGCGGGGTTGATATCCTGTGCATGGATGAGTACGACCATCCACGAAAAATAAATGCCACACACTGGCAGTTCCCATTAAAAATCAAAGGCTTTTCAGAACAGTAAATCGCCATATCTCTCAAAAAACCATGGCTGGCACACAAGCTGCAGGAAAACACATTATGATCACATTAAGAGCGAGCAAGAAGAGGTCACATAAGAGGTCTGTTATGCAGAGAAAAGTATCAGAACAACATGTTTTTCATGCAAAGAGAGCAGAAGGGACAGCGAGACCAGAAAGAGACTCGAAGGCGCGCGAGTGTTTGGATGACTTTGAGGGGATTTTCTTCAAGCAGCCCTGGCTAAATTATCCAAATACAACCACACCAGTGTTCATCTGCGCTTTATCCCCCCAAAAGCAGCTTATTTGACCACACAGTGACAATATTCTTCCTGGGAGATGCCCAGAAGATAGCCGACACTAGCTTTGAAAGCCCGCTCTGAAGCTTACAGGCATAAATAAGCATGCAGAAAGGGGGCTCCTCGCTGATATTAAACTAGTCAGGGAGATCAGCTGAGTGTTTTAGCCTGGCTGAGATGCTGAGAATCAGATGCTAGGACATGAAACAGTAGAACTGTGAAACAGATGAGAACAGCAGTTTGAGCCTCTCAGCAAACCAGAATCACGATTGGTTTCAAATACTGAAATACTTGAAATACAGAAGATCCTGACCTTGAATAGAACTTCTAAACAAGTTCTGTGGAATACTCCGTATAAGTAGGTGAGAAATATATAAATAAATACTGTATTTCTAACACAAAGTTTCTAACTTCCATGCAAGTGCAAACCATAGTCTATTGTTAAAAAAAAACTCTACTGTTCAAAAGTGGGAATCTGAATTATTTTCTGATCTAGAAAAAGAAGTAGTTAGCCTGTCACCTTACAGCAAGAAGGTTGCTGGTTTGAGTCCCAGCTGGGCCAGTTGCAATGTCTGTGTCAAGTTTGTATACTCTCCCTGTGTTTGCTTAGATTCCCTCCAGGTGATCTGGTTTTCCCTTTGAAGGTCTCACTCTGTCAATCACTTTTCTATGGCTTGTTCTCTGCTGCATCAGGATTCATTACAGTAGAATGAACAGCCAATTTCTCTGGCAATTGTTTTACATGGCGGATGACTTTCCAGCCAAAATCCAGCACTGAGAGTACAACCCCCACTGTTGGGAAACACCCATGCATTCTCACATTCACACACTGCAGCCAGTTTAGTTTATAAAATTCACCTATACCGCATTACTTGAGGAGAACATGAAACGGATTCCTGAAAGACCCAGTGACAGACGAGTCTCTGCATTGATCTTGAGGGCTAGCCTGAACACTCACCAGTGCCTTACTCACACCTACAGCTTCTCCATGATGGACGTCCAGCATTCTCCATCCCCTGCCACCTAGACTGCAGCTCTGCACAAGAAGTTTGGCCAGAGGAGAAATGGTTGTGCTAAACTGAGCCTGGTTTCTCTCGAGGTTTTTTTCTTTTACTTTTGTCAATTGGTAAAGTTTGTTCCTCACCACTGTTGCCACTGGCTTGCTTGCTTTGGGACTTATGGAGCTACACATTGATGGATTTGCTCTTCAGTGTTTGGACTTTCAGCAGTGAAAATTTAACTAAACTGAACTGCTGCTTTGACACAATCTACATTGTAAAAGTGCTACAGAAATAAACATGAATTGAATTTCTTTGTACTTTCGGGGAAAATAAAGCACCTAGAGGAAAACCACACAATAAAATACGAGAAGACATGCAAACTACACTCAGAAAGACCTCCTGGTTCAGCCAGGACTAGTGAACTTGTTGCTGTGAGGCAACTCTGATACTCTCTTTTATGGACAGCAAAACATAAAATGTTCACCCTTTCAATGCACTCTGTCCAAAGACACGAAGTAGAATACTATACAAATAGTGATCTAGTACTAGTATACTAGATGAAACTTTTATAGCAAGAACAAAAAAATCTTAAATCAAGAAAGAACTTTCTTTAAAGCAGAGCATTGCAACTGTGAAACTGAAAAGGTCTAAAAAAAATTATGCCATGGTTGCAGATTTTTCTTTAGGACAAATAGTTGCATGGTTTGATTTGTTTCTAATGGATTTTGTTCATGTAATAAAGTTTTTAGCTTATGGAGTTTGTATACATTTCTAAATTTAGCACAATGTAACATTAACTACTGCAAATGGTCAAAAAGTAAAAAAAAAACAATGATTTTACAGAAGCATTTATATATTTGTAATATTTAAACAAAGTAATTCTGACAAAAAAGTTGTTCTTACAATATCACATTTAATATTTCCCATACGGATTTTACATATATAAATATGTAATATATATTATAATATGCTTTCAGATTGTCACTATCATATTTAAAAGGTAAACAATACTATGACTACTAGTACTATACTGTAGACCCCAACAGTCAACTTTATCAAATGAAATGAGTGTAGTTAACTCAAAATTGACTGAAGGTTAATTGCACTCATTTGAAAAGAGTTTTGAACTCAGTGTTGAAGGTAATGAGTTAATTAAATACCTCATTACTTCAACTTAAACAGAGTAAGTTCACAGTACTCATACAGATTTGTTTTTTTTAACTCAAATGGTTTGTTGCAATCAAAAACAGTTTGAGTCATCTTAACTTATTGAGATTTACAGTACTCAGTTGGAGTTCTCTTCATTTATTGGGTTTTACTGTGCTCAGATTGCTTTATTTACTCAAATGGATTAAGTTAGTACTCAACTTTTTGGGCTTTACAGTTTAAAGTTATAATATTAATAGAGGGTTTATTTCAGAAATGCTGCAAATAAAGTTAAAATGTTTATATATATTTAACAAAGTAATTTAAACAAAGAACAAATATTCTATACAGCCTTTTTATATGAAAATAAATATGCCTTTATGAGAATTTGCCTTTTAAAAGATTTGCTGGAAAAGTTGGCGGTTCATTCCACTGTGGCAACCCCTGATGAATAAGGGACTAAGCCGAAGAAAACTGAAGTATGAATAAATATGCCTTCATATTTTAGGAATTAAGGGGGCCTAAGGCAAGTAAATCATATTACTTGAAAGCCATCTGTATTTGTGCACCATAACATTTTTTGACCCTTGTATTTAAAGTAGGTATAATTAACCAAGCTTTGGATACTTTCAAAATCCCATAAAATCCTGCTGATGAATTTAGTTAGCAAAATTCTTGGAATGGAATGTCTGTAAATACAGTGGGTTTTGTACGCCCATTTTCTCTCTTGGCTCTAAGGACACAGTAATTGAGTTGTAATTGAGTGTCCAAGCCTCACCTCCCTTCTTCCTCTCATTATTCCCCCAGCACAGTCTCCTTGGCCTGAGTGCAGGCAGTGTGGCTGGGGTGTGGGAGGCCAGAGGAGAGCCTCTTCCTGTCACAGTATTGTCTTCTAACAGACCTGTTGCTGACAAAGAGCACTCAGGACTGCTAACAACCACACAAGTTCAAAGAGCACACAGTGACACAACAGCACAGAAATGCAGAGAAAATGGGAAAGCATGTATGAAGGAAATGGTCTTCGTTTCTTTTTTTTTTTACACTTTGCCACGCTGAACCCAGCGAAAACATTTTTCTTTCGGTCAGCTGAAGGTTTTTAGCAAAATGGTCCCCGACACATTAACAGATCTTTTAGGAAACAACACTCAGTATTATTTTTTGACAGGCTTGCAGCATAACAATGAGCTCAATGTTTCTTATTTTACACTGTAAAAAATGCACACAATTCCTACATGTTGTCTCAACGCAAGTCAATTAAGTTAACCTGATTATTATTACAAATTTAAGTTGATAGAACATTAAACAATTAAGTTGTCTCCCCAGAAAACTAAATAATTTTGTTTCAACTTATTTTAAATAAGTAGTTTGAACAAGCAGCAAGTATACGAAGTATATTTTCAAAGTATGCTTTCAGCTTCTATAGAGTAATATGCATGTTGCATTATAAATCTTTTGTTGCTATTTTGCATTGATTTATTGTAAGGCAATACTTGCAATCTACTCCTAGAGCACTGTAAAAAACACTGGGTTCCACACGATACCTTTATGTTGTCCCAACAGAAATCAGTTATGTTAACTTAATTGTTTTTACAAATATAAGTGGATTGAACACAAAACTGAGTTGTCTCAAAAAACAATTTTGAAAGATCCCATAAAATTAAAATAAATGTTTTTAGATGTTACTATCAGTATTGTTCGGTTTTTGAGATATTCAGAGGCTAGTGCACTCCAAAACAGATACAAAATCGGTGTTTAGAAGATAGAAAACTGACAAAGTGTAATGAGTCGAGGAACAATGCAGTTAAGGATCATAATGCAGCTTTTTTTGAGAATTGTTAGGCAGGCAAAGGTCTAAACAGGGACAGACAGGAGCATGTAGGTAATCCAAAGCATAAAGTCACAGGTAAATGGTCAGGAAAGGCAGCAAAACTATGTAAACAATGAAACAAACAAAGGTCAAAACAGGCTAGACATGGCAATGAAAATTCTTAGAATTACTCACTCACAGCTAACAAGACTCTCTGAGGTGTCTTTATAGTCCTACTAATCAGTCCTAAAGCTTCCAGCTGTGTGTGTGTGTGTGTGTGTGTGTAATCAGGGGCGATCAGAAACTGGTGTGCACTGGTGTAAAGTAACAAATTACAAATACTCCAGTTAGTAATTTTTCTCAGGAATTGTAATTTAATAAGTAGTTTTCAAAATGTGTACTTTTATTTTCATTGGAGTACATTTTTAGTGCTGTAGCGGTACTTTTACTCCACTACTTTCCTTTAACCTGCAGTCACAATTTTTTCCCCGTCTATGTGGATTAGAAAAATCAGTCCTGTGATTTCTGTCCAATCAAATCGCACACAGAAAAAAGAAGAAATCGCATCATAATGAACTACCTCAAGACATGGGAGATTTATAATTGCAGCAAACTATTTGGAAGCATTAAAAGTGTCCAAAGTCTTTACATGCATTAACCAAGAGACTGTTTAGATACATGTCACTGATGAGGGGATGACGGACGTTTACTGTACACTCTCAGAAATAAAAGGTATGAGAGCTGTCACTGGGGCGGTACCTTTTCAAAAGGTACACATTTGTACTTGAAGGGTCCATATTGATACCTTAAAAGTATTTATTAGTACCTACAAATTTTAGGAGGAACACTTTTGTACTTTTTAGGTACTAATATGTACCCTTAAGGTATTAATATGGACCGTTTAGGTACAAATTTGTACCTTTTGAAAAGGTACCACCCCAGTGACAGCTCGCGTACCTTTATTTCTGAGAGTGTATGATGACCAAAATGGCCTTAGGTCAACATGACATCAGATTGACATTGTACTCCAATGTCATGAGGACGTTGCATTTTGGTTGGAAATGAAAATTGAGTTGACGTCAGAACCCAACGTCAATGTCCAACATCCAACCTAAAATCAACCAAATATCAATGTCTAATGATGTTACAGCTTGATGCTGTGTGTACATTTCGGTTGCCATACCTGATGTCAGTATTTGATGTCAATATGATGTTGGTTTAAGATGTTAGCTTGACGTTGGATTTTAGTCAGTTAACTAACAACCTAAAATTAACCAAATATCAACATCATTTGACGTCAAAAAAACGTCCTTAGATGCTGACTAGACATAAAATTTTGGTCACCTGACGTAACCTAATATTAACATCCTATGACGTTGGGTGCCTGCTGGGCAATAACTAAATGCACTACAGAATGTTACATTTACACACATACACAAATTACATGTAAATGCATCAGCTTTTTTCAGCATAATACTCTCTACTTGAGTACTTTTAAAAGGGCTACTTTTGACACATACTCGGAGTAATATTTACAACAGATAATTTTTCTCTATTTGCACTACATTTTTAGGCAAGTAATGGTACTTAAGTATGATTTTTCAGAACTCTTCCACCACTGGTGTGTAAGTGCAAACACTTCTGGGAGTTGTTTTTCATCTAATGGCTGATGTGTAGTTCTCCAGTGAACTGCAAGACCCAGATCGCTGGTGATTATGACATAAAGCTTGTAGTTTGTCACTTCCACCTGAACGAATCAACAGTTTTATTCAGGTCACCTCATACTATAGTTTCTCATCAAATCATAACCAGTTAAATGCTCTCTAGTGTCTCATATGCCCCGCCCCATTCAAGATGCTTCTCATTTACTTTTAATTTGATGTGCCTGAGCTCAAACACTCTCACTGGCAGAGCGGTGATAAAACAAAACGCTATTGGCTGTTTTTGAAAATGGAGAGGAGCTACACTATGTCCCACTATCTCTGCTTGTTACGGTTGAGATTACTTCAAACAACAAATAAAAATGCATATTTCAAAGCACTTCAAGGACCTTTAAGAATTTTGTTGTTTTCTGCAAATTTTAAATAAGTTTTTTGAAAAAGGAGAAAAAAATATTTTTGGAGTGAGGTCTGAAGCTGAAATACAGCATGCAATGGCATAAAAAATTAATAATCTCTACAATAATTTCTACAATAGACGTACTTTCCCAAAATCTTCTTTCCCACTATAAGCAGTTTGTGTCTGTCACTGATGTATGAAACCACCAGCAGCTTGCCAAAAACTCCTACAAATTAAGGTCTGAGCTCTCTTGTCTTAAAAAGAGTCCAAACAGGAAGTTCACACTACAGACTGTCATGAATGCACTCAGGACTGTTTGCAGAGGCTGTGCATTAAAGGTAATAATGTTGTAAAAAAAAAAATAGGTTTATTGCGCAGACTGATCCTTTCACTTCATTAGACCTCAATGTCTGACTCTCAAAGCGCTGGTGTAATCTTTGATGAATCAACAAGGGCCACGGTTTCTGCTAAAAGTCTTCTCTAATGTTCTACTGAAGAAGAAAAAGCACACTGTATACTTTGGATGCCCTGAAGGTGAGTAAACAGAGCAAACATTCATTTCGGGTGAATTATCCGTTAGGTGAACAGAAACAGCTGACCAAGACAAGTTACACTTTGATCTGTTACACTTTAAAGTTACACTTTGATCAAAACAGATAGACAGAGACTGGACACCAGCTTTAAAGGTATTTAGTGCCAATTAAATCAGAAAGAGTAAATGTGTTTTTGTAACACTGTATAGCACAAACCAATGAGTGCTACTTCTTGTTAAAAGAGTGTTTAGATATTATTTCTTAAAGCACAGCAGCAAAGAAAAAAAAAA
>CAIGQZ010032545.1:12993187-13018139 GCA_903798205.1 Danio tinwini | reverse complement strand
TACATATACACACACATATATACACATATATATATATATATATTTAAACTGTAACTTTCATTTATACTTCCCAGGTGAAAAAATAATGAGCAAAAAATATACTATTTAAATACACTGACTGTGGTCACTTTATTAGGTACAACTGTCCAACTGCTCATTAAAGGGTACCTAGGTTACCCCTTTTTTCAGATTTAATATAAGTCTTTTGTGTCCCCAGAATGTGTCTAAAGTTTCAGCTCAAAAAACCCATCAGATTATTTATTATAGCTTTTACTAGTTTGTATTTTATAGCTCTCAACAGCTTTTTGCTGTTTTTGTACAAAATAAAATAACAAAATAAACCTGATTTAACGTTCACAAACCGGGATTGAAGCGTTTTCTTTTATAATTGTACTGACATGCGGCTGTGTTGATGAAGTAAATCGCTGTAATTTATTACAAACATGCACTGTTTTAAAAGATTCTAAACTAGTAAAACTCACTCTTGATCACATTTGATGATGGTTGATGATCCTAGCGAACTGAACAGACCTTTTATTCCCGGTTGCTTTGCGCACGTCCTGTCTTGTGGATATGATTACAAACGTTACTATGGAGACATGTTAATGCACAGCTGTCAATCAATTCGCAAAAGATCAATTTGCAAAAGAGCATCTCTGAACGCACAACATGTCGAAAAAGGCAGTTGACCTACAGCAGCAGAGGACCACACCGGGTGCCTCTCCTGTCAGCTAAGAACAGGAAACTGAGGCTACAATTCGCACAGGCTCACCAAAATTGGACAATAAAAGATTAGAAACGCGTTGACTGGTCGGATAAGTCTCGATTTCTGCTGCAACATTCAGATGGTAGACCAGATCTCAATTTAATAGATGACCTTTGGGATGTGGTGGAACAGGAGATTCACATCATGGATGTGCAGCCAACAGATCTGCAGCAACTGTGTGATGCTATCATGTCAATATGGACCAAAATCTCTGAGGAATTTTTTCAGTTCCATTTTTGAATCTATGCCACGAAGGATTAAGGCAGTTCTGAAGTAAAAGGGTGTCCAACCAGGTACTAGTAAGGTGTACCTAATAAAGTGGAGTGGCAGTGAGTGTATACAATATGGTTGAGACAAAGACAAAGACGATGGGACAAAAGAGCTGGCAGAAGAGACTTGGGCGGTGCTAAAGAAAAGAAAAGAACAAAACCCAAACAATGTCTAACTCCCCAAGAAAGTATAACTACTAAATGAAAACACAATAAATAAACACACAAAGAGGTCCTAAGCATATCCTAGCTATACTAGCTATTTCAAAAACATTGCTAAAACATTCTGAACTACAAAACTTTGTACATGGTATACATTATTTGGTAAACTTTTAAAACTCTTCTCCTATTATCAAGCTTATTATAGGCACCATGCTTCATTCACAACAAACAGAAGACACCAGCCTTGCAGAGCAACCTATAAATAGCCATTTCATTGAACAATGTTGTGAATGGGAGGTGCTGCTATGCCTGCTACAGCTGCAAAGGTTAGAAGTTAACAGTAAGCCAATATTGTCACTGCATATCAATTAAACTTAAGACAAAACAGTGCTTAAACACAGAACAACTGTTTGCGAACATTATCTTGATCCAAAACCACAGATTAAAAGTAGACACATAAAATCTCTACAAGGGAGTTTCAAATTTTTCCATTTAAAATGACGCAAATCCCTGTTTTTGTAGCTGGATGCAAACAATGGCGGAGCAGTAGATCATGCCTGGTGTTGGGCAGAGGCCCAGACTGTCAGGACGCAGTGAGGAGACTTGATTCATTGATCATTAATTCAGTTTACTAACACTGATTTACAAGCAAGCGGCGTCATGGACCCATTCTGGCATGGATTAAAAGGTCTGGCATCAAAATCATGCTTTTACCAGAGCAGGAAGGGGAAAAAAAGAGAAATAAAAGGAATTATTCCGATCCAGTTCTTTCAACTCAAAACCATAAAAAGGAGTTTGACAGCCTGTCAGATTGTCTTCCCTCCTTGCAACTGACAAAGTGATCTACAGTAGCTCTTCTCCACAAACATTATATCATCCATCATAAAACCTTTGGACTGTAGAATTTCAAGTACTAAAAAAACTCAACTCATCAGCCACACTAATAGGGGCACCTGTTCAACTGTTCATTAATGCAAATATCTAATCAACCAATTAGATAGTAACAAATTATAGCATATAAGTTGCAGTTACACTGTACTTTTCGCCACATAGACTTCCATTCATACACAAGCGAATGCTCAAGTCTAAAAACGCAAGCTCATGCGACAAGGTTCGCAGTTCATTGCGTTGCAAAGATAAAGCATGGTGAATTCTGATCTGTGAAAATCACATCACATGACTGCGTGAGACAGATCTAAAATCAAAACATGACCGCTCTGGACAGAAATTTAAATATTTAAAATGTCTAATCACCTTGTTTTATACCACCCCTTTTCTCAGCACCATATGTCAGAAATTCGCAGCTCATACTCTAGTGTGAGCATTAGGCATGTAGAAGTGATCAAGATTGAGTGACCTTCAGGTGGCAGGGTCAGAATATAAACAACATATCAGTTTAATTGCTGGTGTAATAGCTTAATACTAATTGGTAATTGTTTGAACACCACAGCCTACTTGAATATTGCTGTTGAGCGAGTTCAACCTTTTATGACCACAGTGTCCCCATCATGTGATGGTTAATGCCTGCAGGACAACAGTAAATTCAATCTACTCAAATAGTCTCCAAGGACACCAAAGCTCAATCCAATAGATCTTAAAATATGATGCCACCCAGTACTAGCAAGATGTACCTAATAAAGCAAAGAACTACCATCAAGTAAAGTTGCAGGCAAACACACCAAAGTTGTTGCCAAGAAACTACATTGGATTTGTAAGCCTAAGAAATAAAAATAGACTCTGAGATATGTTCTGTTGGGCTGACTGTTTTTTCCTAAGATATAATGTTACATTACTGTTAAAAAGTAAGCATTATGAATGGCCATATATGACTATTATAATTATTTAAATTTATTTGAAATACTGCTCTATAAAATTATCTGATTGGAAAGACCATATATTTTTAAAAGATGACAAATTATTAATACTATGAGCTTGTATAATAATATAAAATACAATGTACATAATGACCAGAAGAACACTTCTGTCTAAGGCATGGTGTCCAATCACGAATATATTGTAATTTTGCACATCACATATACATGTATGCATTTGAATAATGATTATAAAGAGAAATAATAATAATTAGAGTGTCAAGTCCAATAAAAGACCATGGCTGCATCCGAAATGGCATACTTCCATACTATATAGTTTGCTAAATAGTATGTGAGCCGAGTGGTATGTCTGAATTCTTAAAACTCGAAAAAAGTTAGAGATAAGTTCCTGTGAGAGAATTCATGAATGGGAGTGAAGCAATGCAACTGACACGGGTAGGTTACGTGATTATGTCAAATTTGATAATTTAGTACGTCTGAGTTCCATTCAAACTACTCACATTCATACTGTATAAAACATACTTCTCTAATGGTCGAGTAGTAAATTCTAATTCAAATGCAGTACTCATTGAGTAGTAGGCAATTTCGGATGCAGCCCATACACTCAAAAAATGCCATTTCCAGTTTTTTCAATTAATTTTTTTAATGAGTTGAAACAACTCAATTCTTGAGTATTCATGATTGTTTTTTGTTCAATCGACTTAAATTTGTATAAAAAAATAATAACTTAATTCTGCCATGTTGTCCCAACACAAACCAATTGTGTGAAACCCAGCATTTTTCACAGTGTCTGTGAAAAAAATAATATTACTATATACGATTAGCCTTGCATATTTCTACTCCCACACTCACTACATTATCCCATTCAAATTTTGGTACACAAGTCAATAAAAAAAAATGTCAAATGCTCCTAACTTTTTATTGCCAACATCTCTTCTTCGCTTTTATGGTTTAAAAAAAAACCTTTCTGAAAGTATAAAACTAAAAAAGTGAAAGTCAGGACATTAAGAGGTACAGATGGCCTCTTTCAGCAGACCGGGAAAAACAACGAGGTGCTTCAAGCCTGAAGGCCATGATACCTGATCATCAAACCACCGCCAATTAGAGCATTAGAAGAAGTCATTTATTTTGCCTCCGTTAAAAAAGGTGCTAAACTCTATGAACCATTCCCTCATACCCTGCTGAAATTTCATCCAGAGCATGGCCCCACGGAGTGAGAGACAGAGGGATATTGAGGGGCTGTGTGAGGGAGCGAGAGAGAGAGAGAGAATGTGAGACCCCAGAGACATAGACCCGTGGTGAACACTCTGCCAGACTAAGATTGACTAAGGCCAATCCAAAAAATACCAGGCCATTTTTCCGTCTTTCACTAACTTTCCTTCCTTTCTTTGCAATGCTTGCTCCCATCTTTCTAACCCAATGGCCAACAAGATGTGACTTGTGAGCCCAGTAATTTGCAGTTAGTATATATCCATGCAATACATATAGTGAGTGGATCATATTCCAAATAGGCTGCGAAATGACCCAGAATTCATGCAATAAGTCACAATTATAGCTATGTGTGACTATTTTCTCGAAATGCTCCTCAGACAACTTTGGAGACAAATGAGGCTCCACTGAGGAAGTGTTAAAAATAAGCTAGTAAAAATGGGTTTCTCTGCATCCTTGTCTAGCTATTGTTATCCCAAAAAGAACTAACCTAATAAGGCTGCTTACACAGAAGAAGAGAGGACAATTGTACAGACTAAGCAATAGTTCATTCTCTATGGTGGTGAAAGGCCGGCTTAAATCATACAGCATACAACCTTTTAACCCTTTACCAACACGAGGCACATTTAATACAAAATGATGTCACTGGTAGTAAGTTAGTTGTAAGTTTTAAAGTTTGAAATCTGTATCCCTATTTTATATTTATGCACTGTAAAATTATGTATTTTAGTTTAAGAGTAGGCACTGAGTTCAGCAGGGCTCACCAAGGTTGCCTCATGCTTTAAAATTTCTGGCCTCTCCACTGTAATGAACACTGCAACATTTCATACAAACATAAAAAAAGAATCATGGGTGAATCATTTTAAATCTTTAGGTAAAAAGGAAATTTTAGGGCCCTAAACCCTCATTTTTTAATCAGCTACCCCAAAACATGCAATTAGCCCCTAAAAAATCTTTTAGAATCAGCCCAGAATAGAATTGTAAATTTAAACTTCTTGGTGTATAAAATGTTCATTCTTAATCTACCATTACTAAGGTGTATTTGCAGAAACTGGCTGGCATCACACATGTGGTACATAGTTTGACAACGTTTTTTAGGAATCAAGCACGTACTATAATTCACAAGTTACATATCACAAGATGACAAATGTTATCATTGTTACTGTTTTTGAAATACAATCAATTTTCATATCAAATCTACAACTAGGTGCAGATCAAACAACAATTTATTCTGTATACTCTGCAAGGCAGCTATATTGGCTATTTAAAATACACAAGCTATATAAACTCTAATTTACATGACAAAGTTCAAAAGAAAATTGAGAGGTTTTCCACATTACTGGCAGATGATTTGTTTTTGTTGTTTGTTAAAATTCAGTAGGGGTTCAATGTTCAATTATTTTTATATAACTGAAGTAGGCTATAGTGAAAGGAATTTGGACGTAGCGTAATATCACTGTAATATGAACTACTACAGCATAATTTGCATAATTTCACCGTCACTTCCAAATTAGCTTGTTTTTGTTTTACCTCTGTGTAGAGTGCCCCATCACGTAGACCATGAAAGCTCCTTTGGACTTTAAATCTTCGGAAAACCAAACTCACTTTTCTCTGCAGCGGTATCTTCGTAAGTTAGGCCTTCTCGCTAGGGACAAGCATAGCACACGTTGTTGTTTATTAACGAGCATTGCACACGTGATGTGCATTGTGTTGTATGACTTAATGCAACGGCCACTACCATTCCATTCACAAGACATATTGTTTTAAACAATGCTGTCTAAAATTGTAAAATATACACACTTTTTCATGAGCATTTCAGGTATTCGTTCCCATTTTTTATATCAGACATAATGTCATTTTTTTTGTTTATTTATTTAAATCATTGATCCTCCTCATAGTTTTGTCCTTTTGTTCTGGTTACATGATATATAATTTGTGCTCCGTGTTTGGCAGTTGATACGTGATGAGAACTTTTTGACGTTGTTATGAGAAGGTTAAACCTGTTGTGAATATTTCACACCGTCTGAAGCTGATTGTGTGTAAAGCAAGTTGTATGGTGGATCCCCATGTGACAAGCAGTGCCATCTGCTGGAAGCAGAAAAAAACATAGTGAGTTTCTTTTTCTTCCTTAAAAGAAAAATAGTTCAACCTTTTAAAGAAAAAAGTCTTTAATGAGTTTTAATCCTGTTTTATTAAAAAAAATCTTACTACAAAATTAGCTGACCTGTTGGCTTTTGAGATTGTCAGACTGAAAGACCAATATAATCAGCTAACCAATTCATCTTAACATGTTGTTGAGTAGTTATTATTATCTAAAGTGACTTATTGCAGTAGCTAACCTTAAATTGCCTGGTCTTAAGTAGTTCTCAGCACAAGAGAAAATTGGCAGCTAAATGATTGTCCTTTTACTTTGCGATTTTTTTTTATCTCGTCCTCCACATCACTAGCATGAAAGAAATAAAGTGGCATTTTATGCTTAGAACCAGCTGGGTCTGTTGATTTTAGTAGGAGAATATAATATTAAAAGACTGTTCAAGAAACTCTCTGACAAAGAAAAATACAAACATCCAATTTATTCATCAAGACCTGTATTACCCCTGCGCCTCAAAAACTGCCAACAGACCTAAACTTGAGCTTCACAAACCACACAGTCCAAACCAAAACTCATAGCATGGGCCTGGAGCAAGAGTCAAATCTGCAAGAGGGAGAAGGATATTTCATACGACAGTCATCCATGGGCCTCCAACAACAACACCTCAACACACAGAGGAAATTCTCCCCCGTCCAGGGCTCGCTGCTGGAGCACAGCATCCGCTTAATCCTGCGATATAATGAGCTCATTTCACAATGTCATTTGCAGCCCTTTCTCACTACTATTACGGTCCAACTGAACTCCAGTATCTCCAGGGCTACAGTAAAGCAAACACTTACACAGATCCCATTTCCTTAAGTTTTGGTAATCTTTCACTTCTGTCAAACAGAAGTAGCTTGTGTATGTATTTTGCAGGCATATTCAATTGTCATAAACTTTACCGGCTGCATTTTGGATGGCTTTTTAAAGAAACTATTCAACTTTGGAAAGCTCAGGGAACACAAAGAAGGACCCTTTTATCCTCAAGGGCCGTGCTCACACCTTTTTTATAATAATTCTTTTATATTAGCTTGGTGAGTATGTGTGGTATGCTTAATTGTTAAAATATATCCAGCAAGCAGTTTTTGTTTTTAAAAGATGTCTGATAGACATCTAATAGATGTCTAAACATAGTCGTCTTGGCTAAAACAAGCCTAAATTTGGGCTGTCAGTGACGTCTGAGAATAAGCCAAACCAGACTAGCCATCAAATAAACAGAAATAAAGGACTACACATATAAAGTCTGTCTAATTTGTCTATTTGTCAACTAGTCTAGTTTTGGGCTATTCTTAGATGTCTATTAGATTTTCATTGACAGCCCAAGTTTAGCTTTATTTTAGCCAAACTGTCTACATTTAGATGTCTATTAAACATCTATTAAACACAAAATTGTTTGGGTAATGTCATAGTATGAATAATTATGTATTACAATTATATAAAAATATATAATATATATAATAAATATATAAAATAAATATAATTCATGGCATTTTCTCTGAAACACAAAAGATGTATGGTATAAAAAAGTGCTGGTAAATATTAATTTAAAAATTGAAAATAATTTTAAGGATGATTATAATTTGATCACAGTATTTTTGAAAGCATAAAAGAAGTAAACAAAAAAATGGTCTCTAAACTTTATGAATGCATACAAAACTAAGATTTATTTATCAAATTACATAAAACAAAAATGGGAGAAAGAGTCAATGCAACAAATAACAGAGAAAAACTGGACAGATATGTGTCACACATGCAAAAACCACAAACTCGAGAGCTTGGAGAGAGTTTGGATGGAAAAATCTGATGAGGTTCTTCATAACTCCTAAACTGTCTGCATTGCATACAGGTATTGAAAGTTTGGGCTTTTGTTGGAGACAATGTAAAACCTAAATGCCCAACCATTTTCACGTTTTTTGAGCTTGCCCAAAAATACAGACTTTCTGGTATAAAAAAGCGACTGAAAAAAAAAGATAACCAGAGAAAAATTGGACTACTCATTTATAACAATATACCTTGGGAAAATCTTAGAAATTATTCCAACTATTGACAAATTTAAATCCTTTTGGTAAGTAGCAGAAAAGCCATAACTCGGAAATGGTTTCAGGCTGATCCACCAACAAGGGCTCAATGGATAGGAATTGTAAAGGAAATACACTGTATGGAGAGACTGATGTTTAGACTTGAATCAAACTGACATTTGATTCTAAAAAGTGCAACAAGTACTGGCAAAAATAGACTGAGTATGTCATTGTAAACAATTTGTGATAATGTACTTTAAATGTATTATTACTTGATTTTGTAACCATATGACAACCGTTTTGTTCTTTATTTTTAGTTCTATTTTTCCCCCTTCTATCATTTTTTTTCTCTTCTATGAAAAAAAAAGTGAAAAAAGCTAGTAAATAAACAAATCTATGGTCCTCTGGCCATATAAATAAAAACACAACTACTAGTAATCATAATGAATAATTTAACATTTACAAAATAAATATCATTCAGATTTTATTTATTTTTTTCATTTAATTTAGATTTTGTTTGTTTTTACTTTTTGGAGACCCCTGATTAATAAAGAGACTAAGCCGGAAAAAAAAGAATGAATGTATGAATAAATGAAAAACTTTTTTTGTTTATTATATCAATTTACACTGACCTATCTAAATGGTAGTCTTAACTTATATTAATTTACTAAAATATAATTGCTCACAAATAATAATTTTATTTTATTTGACTCTTTTCTCTCTTTTAAGCAGACATTATCAAAAAAAGTAACCGCAATCCCATCTCCTGAAAGCATCTGATTCGAGGAGATAGCCGCCCAAGACCCAGCACTTAAGCCGAGGTGACAGTGAGTCTGAAAGACATGATGCAAGTCAGAGAAAATTGGAGATAAACAGATAAAAGAATGCACTCTCTGCAGGACACAGCAGGATGCAGAGGACAGGAAATAAACCTGTATTTAAGCTGATTACCTGCCCAGAGCCCCAGGCCCTTTTAGTAGCTCCACACTGACCTGCCTCTCTGCATCCACCACTGTTAATTAGAGTTGTGCTCAGGGGGAAAAAGGCTGCCTTGTCAGCCTGGCAAGAGTGTTAGTGATGGCTGGTTGGAGGGGGATATGCAGGGGCTCTTAATTGGGTCTGTATGCTGTATCAGTGGCTGGACTGAGCATTGGTGATGATTGCTGTGAGCAGGTGGCCATGGTGGCAGCTCCACACAGGCAGTCCCAGGCCAGCATGTCTGTTCTCGTCAGGACCCGGAAAATTGAGCAGACAGCTCTCACTCATTACCCCAAACCTGCGCACCCCTCGTTGCTTAGCAACCAAACCCATTGCCCCTAAACAACACTTCCACCGACAGGCCCAAGTTCTACCCATCGCTTGTGCTGAGGGCTTAGAAAATGGGATCTAATGCACCTTTGCTGCAGTATTCATGCATGAATTTGTAAATGCATACCGGCTTCGCTGTGAGTGTGCGTAAATTGTGACAGGATTGTCATTTTGTTGTGAGCTATAATTAGAGTTGCACTATAAATAAAGTCAGCATTGACATGGCAAGCCAAGTAATGCAATGTCAAGTCAGGATTAAACTTGGCCAGTTCAGAACATGTGATTTGTGAAGTCTTTTCAACGTTGAACCGTAATAGAGTTCAAATTAATCATTTTAATGTGTGGAAGCATTGGTTTAATCCCAGCTTGCAAAATTCATGTGGCTTTAAATCCAGCCCACACCAGACACTTACATCCGGCCCACATACCCCATGGAATGATGGCACTTGGGCTGTCCGCTCCTGTTTGCCAGATCTGGGCCACAATTAAAACAGCAATACCATATATCAGCCAGAATTCAACCAAATAAACCAGAACTGACCCAATTCTGGGCCACAATTTGCTTTTATTCTGGCCCAGATCTGGCCTACTCCAGACACTGACATCCGGACCACATATTGAATGGAATGATGGCTCTAGGGTGGTCCACTCATGTTTGCCAGATCTAGGCCCCAAATTAGCTATACATTACTACCCATATCTGCCCTATCAAAGAACTATGATTTGACCTCTATAATTATCAAATGACCATTGTACTTTATCTTTACCAAAAGTGACCTATCATATGTTTTAGGATAACAGTACCATACTTGCTACATCTAACCTCAGCTGCTTTGAGCTCAAACCATCTTTAGCCAGAGATACTCACCCATATATTTGCCATATCTTATCTGGGCCACTATAGGCTAACAGCCACATTAGCCAGAGCTAACCGTGCCAAATATTTGCCAAAAGTGGTCCACATATGTTTTAAGATAACTGGGCCACATTTGCCATATCTTCTCTGGGCCACTTTAAGCTCAAAGCCACATTAGCCAAAGCTTACTGTGCCAAATATTTGCCAAAAGTGGCCCACATTTGTTTTAGGATAACTGGCCCACTATTTCCATATCTTCTCTGGGCCAATATAGGCTCAAAAACACATTAGCCAGAGTTTGCTGTGCTGAATATTCACCAAAAGTGGCCCACATATGTTTTAAGATAACTGGGCCACATTTTCCATATCTTCTCTGGGCCACTATAGGCTAACAGCCACATTAGCCAGAGTTTACGGTGTTGAATATTTGCCAAAAGTGGTCCACATATGTTTTAAAATAACTGGGCCACATTTGCCATATTTTCTCTGGGCCACTTTAGGCTCACAGCCGCATTAGCCAGAGCTTATTACTGTGCTGAATATTGGCCAAAATGGTTTTATAAGCTCATTTATTACTTCATAAAATACCCCTAGAATCAGAAGGTCCATGATTGAACATATTGGCTCGTGTCATAAATATTAATGAGCCCCGCTTTGACGTGCCGCTCTTACAGACACACACACACACACAGCATGATGTATGCTGAACACAGACAAGTATAAACCAAATTAGAGTAACCTTAACCTTTTTTGCTCACCAGATCTGTTGTGGATAAAGGCTAAATTATAATTAAACATGACAAAAGAGAGTGCTAGAGATGTATGGCGTTACATTTTGAAGCTATAGTCAAAGAAAACACAGCCAGGAATTTACCTCTGTGTGAAGTTTAGCTGAGTGATTTGAAACGATTCAGCAGTCTACATGTGTTTGTTAAAAAATATGCATTCAATTTCACAATAAACATGATAAAGTAGCCCAGTAACGCACAGTAAACAATTTAGTGCTCACATCGCATTACTGACAAAATGATGGAAGATTGATGAATGGACGAATTCAGAGCAGAAACAAGACACCCACTGATATGCCTGCCCTAAAGGAATTCCATGTGACCAGGAAGTGAATTTATCGAGGTGAAGGGAAGGATATTGGAGGGAAGGACGTATTTGATTCAGGTTCATGAGGGCAATTTAATTTTTACAAAATAATGAAGGGCACAAATACATCGTTTATAACCACTGATGTAAAGTAACAAATTACAAATACTCAGATTACTGTAATTGAGTAGTTTTTCCTCAGGAATTGTAATTTACTAAGTAGTTTTCAAAATGTGTACTTTTACTTTCCCTTGAGTACATTTTTAATGCAGTATCGGTACTTTTACTCCACTATTTTCCTTCAACCTGCAGTCACTACTTTATTATTTCCTATCTATGGGGATTAGAAAAATCAGTCCTGTGATTCCTGTCTAATCAAATTGCTCATAGAAGGTAAATCACATCATACTGAACAACTTTAAGACATGCAGCAAACTGTTTATAAAGCATTAAAAGTGTCCAAGAGGATACTTTACATGCAATGACCCTGAGACGGATCAAGATGGCAGATGTCAAATGTATGATGACTGAAATGGCCTTAAACAATAACTAAATGCACTACAGAATGTTACGTTTACACACACACACATGCACAAATTATATGCAAATGCATCAACCTTTCCCAGTGTAATACTCACTACTCACTACTCTTGAGTACATTTGAAAGGTCTTTTGAAAGGAGTAATATTTACAACAGATACCTTTACTCTACTTGCACTACATTTTTGAGCAAGTAATGGTACTTTTACTTGAGTATGATTTTTCAGGACTTTTTCCACCACAGTTTATAACAAGAACTACTCTATACATATAAAAATAAGAAGAAAACATTTTGATTTCAGGGTGTCTTAAAATATTAATTATAATATTAAAGATTTTAAAGTAAATCTAAAGATTAAATATTTTACAACGAAATCATAAGTCCAAGGCTCTTGAAAAGTAAGTGATAAATTTAAGAAGTCTTTATAAACATGATTATTGTTTTTAAGAATAGCCATGTTAATAAAGGTAAAAAAAAAATTTACTTACTTTTTGAGTTTATCTTTATGAATCCCTTATCCGAAGAGCACTGATACATTAACTACCCCATAAGCATCTTTTGTTTGATTTTGGATTATTACTCATTATTTTTTGTTTGATTTCTGTGCCTGAACAATGTTAGATTCACTGTTAAAATGCTGGTTTGCACACAATTTATCTATGTTGTCGCAACACAAATTTGTTTTTACAAATTTAAGTGGGTTGAACATAAGACAATTAAGTTGTCCAAAAAAAACTTGCTAATTGTGCTGATTCAGCTAATCTTAAATAAGTAGTATGAACAGGCCAGCAAAATAAATTTTGAGTGTTCACCATAGACTGTAAAAGATATGGACGTAGTATCCGTCACCCATAGGTTTCGGAAGAGCCCAAATGAAGCTACAAGTGGGTGTGGCCAACCGGCACCATTTGGTTCGCACGTCATCACTCAAACCAGGAGTAACTAAATAAGGGCAAAGAGGCGGAGCGTGAGTGGAGCTACAGATGCCTGCTAGAATTTTGCTTAGCTGGGCTTTTCTTTGGGAGAAACACTTAATACTTCATTACCTGCGACTCGTTTGTGTTTTGACCACATGTGCTTGATTGTACACTATATCAATAAAGTGTTTAGTCTTTTAAAAACACTGTTGTAACACATAGAGCCACTAAGCATTGTTCTTATGACGTTTTTCTACAGGAGGGAAACGCAAATTACTTCCAAATACTTCAAATATAGTCTGTTAGTAAATGCAAGGCTGTTTATGAAATCCAAGCATAACACTGTATGACAATGTTTCAGATGGCTATTCTAGAGCCTACAGCTAATCTGTCAGATTCTGGAGTGCACTACAGTTCTAAAGATAATCATAAATAAAAAATTATTTTAAATAAAACATACATTTATACAGTAGATATGAAATATAAGTATATAATTTTACTCACCTTAAAAAATGGAGGCTACGTGAATGGTTTATGAGCACAATAATGTGGCCACGGCATGCCATATTATCTGATAATTGTAAGAAATAATTCCAAAAAGCAATATATATGCAGAGTTTAGTGCCTAATCATGCGGAATCAGCTGAGATGAAGTGACGGCGACCAGCGAGACCTAGCTGTCACTCAAGTGGCCAAGCCCTTAATTATGCAGACCTTATATAACTTAATATAAATGAAACGGATGAGTTATACAAAAAATCATCCCCTCACAGTTGTCATGAAGGGTTATATTAGCTACTGTATATACACCAAAATCATTCTTTGTACCAGGCTGTACAAAGTAAGTATTCCGCTGTAAAGTTGGCCATTTTAACAGTGGGGTCAATAGAAATTAGCTCTATTATGGAGCCAGGACTAGCGGAATTTCTATGAATTGCAGTTTCAGTTACTTCAGTATTAGCTTCCCGAGGGAAAGTGGGAGGTTGCCGCTTGGTGTTCACCCAGAAAACTGTAAAATGCTGTTTTAGTTTGTTTAACTTACCGTACATTAAATGTATAGTTTACCCAAAATGAAAATTATGTCATCATACTCTCTTTACATAAAATTTATGAGTTTCTGTCTTCTGTTGAACACAAAAGAAGTTATTTTGGGGAAAGCTGGAAACCTGAAACCACGAAGTCAAAAGTTTCAGGTTTTCAGCTTTCTTCAAAATATCTTCTTTTGTGTTCAATTCAAAGAAAAAACTCATAAAGTTTTGGAACCACTTGAGGGTGAATAAACAGTGTGTGCATTTTTGTTTTTTCCCTTTTAGCTAAAATGAACAAGAATAACTTTGAATTCTAATAATGCTTTAGTAAATGTTAGAACTTAAATGCTGTACACATATTGTGCAAATAATACTTTAAATGTGCAAGTAAATACATTACTAACATTAACTAATAGAACATTAGTGTATATAGTAACATTATTTTATATATTTTATGGAAATGTACTCCCTACAGAATGATAATCAATCTAAAATGATGAACTCTTTCCAAATAGCTATTCAAGTCATCTAGTGAAATTATATTAATGTTGCAATATGCAGAAGCAGACGATCAAAATGTCCCTTTTGTTCATATTGTGCAATCCTAATGTTTTAATGCTCAATTTTGAGAGACAAAACAATAACAGTGTCACAGCAGAAGTAGCTCTTTACTATATCCTACTCTTTGAGCCTTACATGATGGGCTTCTTCTCCCTCATGTGTGCGTGCTTCCAAACATGCCACAACTAGAAGTTATACTCCATGACTTGTGCGATTGAGATCAGTCTGATAACACCTTGTCGAACACATATACAGGAATTGTTAAGATCTTGAAAGCATTCTTGTGAAATCTGCAGCCGTCTCTTTCTGGCACAGATCACCATCAGCCCAAGATTATGGCAGATATCTTTGAAAAAAAAAAAAAACGAGAAAAAAAAACGATAGGGCTTACTTACAGAACCACCCTTGTGACTTCAACCTCAACTCAAGAAGATCTTGATGGATACCAGGCCATGTGACCAGAAACAGAGAAAACATAAAACATCTTCCTGTCCATATAAACATCCAGTTTTGTTTGAGTGAAATGAAAAGAGACAGAGTAGAACCACACTCCAGAAATACCTCCGTACTCATTGGAAAGATGCAACTGTTGGTTTGGGATGACCACATGCCATCCGCTGTTCAGCCAGGCACATGAACTTAATTTATTTTTCCATATTTTTTATATTAAATCAATCCATTAGAATAGTCAAAGTCATACAAGTACCAGGGAGGTAAACAGGGAGGGCTGCAATGGCTAAAGCTGGTGAGAATGACATGAGTGAATGGAAGTTTGGAAATGAGCTGTGAAAGATTCAATCATTTAGAGATCTCATTTGACTTTAGTATGGCTTAGGAAAGGGGTATTTGGTGGCATCCAGCCCAGGCAGGAAATGGCAGGAAATGACATCAGCTGTGGAGTTGCGCAGTGCTGTGTTTGTTTAACAGACTTTGGAAATAAATGGACGTTTTAAAGGCTTTGCAGATACGGTGTATGATTATGCTTCTTGTATGTTGATATTATTGCGTACCATGAAGTTTTACAGTGCTGTGTTTATGTTATAGGATGCAAGCATTTGAAAAGTGATGACAGATTAGAGTGAAAATGTGTTGCATATTGAATTCTGAATGCATACCACCAGAAAGAAATCATCTGTACCTCACTTTTCCTTTGAAATGATTTCACTTTTCCATTCCAATTTCAATGAATGGTTCCCTTTAATGGAATTAAAGGGATAGTTCGAAAACCTGTTTGAGATGTTTTCTTCTGTTGAACACAAAGGAAGATACACTAAAAAAACTCCATGATGTTAATAAAGATAAAGATAAAATGATGTTAGATAAAATAATGCATGACATAAGACACATTCATAGCGGTAGCTCTGGAAATAGATGTTTCTACCGAGAACCACTTACCACACAAGATAACAACAAACAAGAAAAACTAGTTGGCTAGACATTAGTGTATAAAACTATACACTATATTACTCTTACAATGTTGTATACATGTGTCAACTCATTTTATGTCATGCATCATTTGTTGTATGCGCAAAATGTGCATTCATCAGCTGGAAGTCAGTCAGTGTTAGGGGTAATCATTACAGTGTGTAATAGTACTACTTTTCTAAGTAACAAATAAAGTAACAGATTACTTTAAAAAATATGTAATAATATTTGTACTTTTTAGTTGAATTAATTTGCTTTTTTTTTAATTGCTGAATTATAATTAAAGTAGTCACAATGAATCACGCAGTCAATGAGAGAATGTTTTCAGTATTTTGAACGAATCAAAGAAAAGGAAAAGGGGATTGTCTCAATGGACAGATTTTACTCAAGACAAACAACACAAGTACAAGTACAAAAGTAGCAAGCACATTGCTTTAAACTTTCAATAATCTGTTAATATGGCATGTATAACTCTGGGGTCAGGAAGATCTCAGATAACATTATCCTAAATAATAAAAAAATGATATTATAGGTAAATGTAGGTGTAGGTTATACAGTGTTAATTGCAGAGCCCCTCTATTTAAAAAAAAAAACAAAGAATAAAAAAGCCTCAGCCAGGGGTGCGTTTCCGAAAACCATCATTAGCAAACTAGGGTTGCAAGTTCTGTCGTTACAAACATAGTTCGTTGATTTGGCATATCCCAAATCCTAAAAATAAAAAAACTGTGTCGCAAACTTGTATGCTTGCAATTACACCTCTGGAGCTGTAGTTAGAAACATTAGTTTCTGGCTGTGTTCTATTCCCATCCCCCTATGCCTTATTCATTTAGAACATTCTAACATTTAAACAAAAAAAAGCATTAAAGTCGTCCCTCTTAGGTGTAATTTGCTTTCAAAGTATTTTCACA
This sequence comes from Danio tinwini, assembly GCA_903798205.1. NCBI lineage: Eukaryota > Metazoa > Chordata > Actinopteri > Cypriniformes > Danionidae > Danio > Danio tinwini. Next base: position 13,001,113 of record CAIGQZ010032545.1, on the reverse strand, counting down.
GTTCAGTTTTGGTGATCTTCATGTTTACAATAACGCTCCCTTCGCAGTGCACTTTGAAAACATTGATGTCATTTTGAACACAGCCGTGGCTCATGACGAGAGCTATAGGTGACCTATTATTTAAAAGCAGAATTTATGTTACGTCTCCAAAGCTCATGAAAACAAAAAACAGCATACGTTAATGCTTTTAATTTATAGTAGGTTATTTATTAAGCATCTGCACTGTATATGACATGGGCCTGTTGGTTAGAACATTTCTGCAGTGGTTTGCATGTCAAATCGGAAAAGTAAACTTAAAAAAAAAAAAAAACAATATCCTACAAAATAATAATAATCATCATCATCATTAATATTATTATTAAAGTATGATTTTTTTTTTCCTAATTAATAAAAACATAAAATTTCGTTTCTTAATAAATTGTCTCATTATTTACTTATTTAAATGATTTATAAATGATATTAGAATATGTGTTAGCTTTTGTAAGTGATTTTATGTTTTAGAAGAATATGGAATGTTCTCAATATTTGTAAAGTAAACACAGATCCTATATGTGCCGTTTTCATATATTTCAATTAATATGGAAAGCGAGTACATGATTTTACAAAAACTAACATTGGATTTTTTTTCTATGCGTGTGCGTGTAAAACAATATAATTTGCAAAGAAATTTTGGGGTTCTTCTCTAAAGACGTTGTTACCACCCCGTTTAGAGCATCATTTTGGGCGTTTTATGATATATCTAACGTGGTTCAAATGATGGATCTACGACAAAGAAACTATGGGTTTTGAGAAACACTAGTCACTACAACAATCTTTTCCCAAATGATACATCATACTATGATAGTTCAGCCACAAGTTACGTTGTTGGTTAAGAAACACACCCCAGGTCAGAAAAAGTAACGCAAAAGCAACGTAATGCATTACTTACCATAAAAAGTAACTAAGTAACGCAACTAATTACTTTTTTGGGGAGTAACTCAATATTGTAATGCGCTACTTTCAAAAGTAATTTTCCCCAACACTAAAGTCAGTGATTGATTGAGTTTATAATTAAAAGGCCTATATATAGGCCTATATTTCTGTTACAAACACACATTGATCTGTTTTATAAGACATGTGTTGTCCCCCTGTCCTTGTATGGGTTAGTTTGATGACGGATTGATGCACATTTGGAAACTTCAAAATACAATGCCAACATCCAACAACATTATACAGCATGGAAAAGCCATGATAAAGCTAAATACTACTCCAGCTGTGTTCATCTTACAGAAAAAAATACAGATAATAGCTTAAGAGTGAGTAAATTATTGGTACATTTTTATTTTTGGGTGAACTATTCCTTTAAGAGTTAGAGCCAAAGTCAGGAGCTACTTTTTAAACCGTTCTGATGAATCATGAAGTTATCATTACCCCCATTCATGGAATATATCTAACATGTTACTGGAAGGATTGATGACATATGAATAAGTTTACATAACTCTCGCTTCCTCTAAAATGACTTTCATTTTCCATTCACTTTTCTAATTAATTTGCAGAGGATGAAATCAGGATGTTCTTGTTAATATATACTTCAATCACAAATGTCACATTACATAAGTAAAACGTAAATTGCTTGCAAAAAAGTGATTCACTTTGAGTTTAAGTGTGGTCTGCAAGTGAGTGAGTTGTCTCCTGGACTTGCTAAAGGTCAGTATTAACTCAGCACTCCACCCTCGGGGCTTAACATATAATAATCCATACAATAATCCAAACAATATAATAATCCATACTGGATTCCGGTGTAGCCTCAGAAGCCAGTTCTACACTGGACCAGTGCATGCGGTTCAGAGGAATCCACACAGAACCGGACAGCCATATAACACACACACCCTGCCGTATGGCAACGGACCCACTGGAATTCCCCTGGCTGATCATTTGTCACGGGTTGAGTTTCGCACGGCTGGAATTTCACAGTTTGCACATGCAGAATATCAGACAAGATGTGTGATGTTTCTGCAGCTCTGGGCTGCCTGTGTCATGTCGATCAAAGTGTGCAGTGCCGCTGTTACACTGTTCACACACAGCTGTGTGTTCATCTGGGTTGTACTTGGCCTGCAGGTGCTAGACCTCAATGTGGAAGTGTTGTAAATGCACGGTTTTGTCTGTGTGTTCACACATTCCCTCGGAAGCTAATGCAGACAAGTTACAGTCTACAGGCTTAAAACACAGTCAACGCAGGCCTTCTGTCCCCGGTATAGACTTTTGCTCTACCATGTATATAGTGAGAGTTATTCAGGTGTGACGAACAACACTAAATCCGTTTGCCACCTTCAGTATTTTCCCTCAACCACATCATTTCATTATACAAATCAGTCAGCACGGTAGAATTCACACCTTTCAGTTCTCTCGCTTATTTGTCCCTCTAGTCCTAACATCAATAACACACTCCGTTTTGCTAGTTCATGACTTTGTTGAAACATTCATCAGTCCACTGGAGCTCTAAAAGTTCTTTGTTTTGTTCAATTTTATAGGGCGTGTGCATGTGTTTTAGAGAATTATAGTTTTAGGAAGTAGATTTTGTTTAAGAAGCTGTAACAAATGCCAGCAGGGAAAAGAAAAATATAGCAGTCCCTAAAAATTGGGATCAATATTGTGCTAATACAAAGTTTCTGTGCTGATTTTCTTAGGTGGTTTAATGTTTCAAATTATGCATTACACTGTGTTGTATTTTAGGGTTAAAAGAAACTTAATGGATCATATGCCTGCAGGTAATTGTTCTACTATTTTTATGAAAAAATCTTATAATATACCCCCCTTAATTGAATGTACAAGATGATTTTGCCTTCCCATCAATATTTGATTTGGATTAGAAGATATATACAAAGCTTTAAAATAATAGGCAGTGAATGTATATGTTTTATGCCCAATCATATTTGCCATTATTTACTCAACCTAATGTCATTCCAACTCTGCCTTCTTTCATGAATACACTGTAGTGAATATATTGTCCCTATCACTGTACTTAAGCATTAGGACTCATCAGCAACTATGTAGTCTTCCTTCGCGGCACTAACCAGGCTCAGCACTGCTTATAGCTTCAATAAGCAACCAGGCTTGGGCTGCAGAGTGATATGGCTGTGGCAGGTGAGTGGGCTTGACAAACCAACTGTAGGTGACACACTCTATTCCTCTCCATATGCACCAGACCCCTTCTTAAAAGCACCCCTTACTTTAACAAAATGTAGCCCTATATACATTTCTGGAGATCACGAATTATGTGACCAGAGGAACATATGGCTGCATTTCGTCTTTTAAACGAACGCTATGGGATGGTATAACGACGTTCCTTTTTGCACATACCAGCTGACCGCTTACCTCCATGTGGACAGCTTTTTTCCGCTGTTACCAGTTTGTCCAATTAGCTCGCCATGTATGTCGGTGGACTTAAGATGCAGAGACGAATTGACTGGGTGGGTCAGTCGATCTGTCAGTCAGTCAGTCGACAGCGGCCTCTGGTGGATGTATGCAAAAATAGCAGGTATGAATGGCACTCGCAAGAGAACTTTAAGATCTCAAAAGGCATACACAGCAGCCTCTGGATTTGCGAAAACAAGAACTGCAAAAAAACATACCTCCTGGCACGTATTTGGCGCTCTCCAAAAATGTATATAGCGGTACGTCATTGTTCAATTCTGAGTGTGCTCCAACAAAAATTGATCTAAACTATTTCCTAAAGTCTATTTTTTAAAGCAATTTCTTGCACTGTGTTTCAAGTTTCTTTTGGAGCCATAGTATAACTTAATTTGCTTAAAAATATGTGCACTCAATGGCAAAGTAGATATTAACTGTTAGATCCAAATTCTAGAAATTCACCCATTATGCTTGAAATTCATAAAAGTTTGGAGCATTGCAAAGATAATGTTAGTACACAGTTCCTAGCGGGCAGTACGATGGCGCAGTAGGTAACACAATCGCCTCCCAGCAAGATGGTAGCTGGTTCGAGCCCCGGCTGGGTCAGTTGACATTTCTGTGTAGAGTTGTTCTGCATTTTCGTGTGGGTTTCCTCCGGGTGCTCCGGTTTCCCCAACAAGTCCAAAAACATGTGGTATAGGTGAATTGGGTAAGCTAAATTGTCATAGTGTATGTGTGTGAATGAGTGTGTATGGGTGTTTCCCAGTGATGGGTTGCAGCTGGAAGGGCATCCGCTGCGTAAAACATATGCTGGATAAGTTGGCGGTTCATTACGCTGTAGCGACCCAAGATTAATAAAGGGATTAAGTCGAAAAGAAAATGAATGAATGAATGAACAGTTCAATGCTAAATCTGTGGGTTTTCTTTAAACGTTTATGCTCCCAAAAGAAAATGTACAAAGAACAGGCACATGACCTTTGACTGAACTTTGACATTTGCCTAAATAGACCCTTTCTCACCCTTTCCCAGGGTGGATTTATGTTTTGTAGTTTCCTAATTCCACCTTTCCTCTTCTTTGACATTTAGAAGAAAAAGAATAAATAGAGTTAAAATTTTCCCTCCAGAAATCTTTCAGCGCTCCACTCAGCCGTGCAGAATGCTATCTGGTATTAAAAAGGCCATGAATAGAGGAAGAGAGAAAAAACACAGACTGGTAATGAATTATTGATGTGAGAGAGAAGGTAGAAAGGAAAACAATGACAAATGAAAACAGCAAGAATTATGTCTTGCGTGCTGCGCTGCTCTGACGTTACCAAGCTGCTTGACACGAAATACCACTAAAGGTGAACTGGTCTGAAACAAGTAAACAAGCAGGCAAACAAAGGGAAATGGGCCTAGATGAATGTTTGACCACAACGCAGTTCCACAATTCAAAAGCCAAAGAGCCAATTATAACTATATAACGTCCCCTTAGCTCCTCTAAATCAGGTCTCCTAGAGCAGAAGGGTGTCTAAATCCATTCAATTGTTCACTCATTCACTAATCCCTGTAATCTAAGGCAGTTGAGTCTCATAATACATCCATTTTTAGATTATTACAAATAAAAACACCACTTTTACATGTATTTGTTCATACAAAATGTCAATATGAAAGTATATAAATACTAACTATCAATAAGAACCTACACAAGCCTATGAGAATACAATGCGTTATTTATTGCTTTCTTGTGTCTTCAGGTAATCCTGCCTCATTTTATGAATGGAATTTGCCACCTTCAAGTTTCTGCTGAACCCATAGAGCTTTATGTGAGACGAAATGTGTGCATTCATGGACAAAGCAGAGATTTTACATTTATATACTAAACTCATTCTTACATCCAGTTTACAATATTGGTCTGATCGACTTTAATTCCAAATTTGATTGGCTTATTTTTTCCCAAGCAACTTAAATGAGAAAGCTGATTATCCTGATGAAGCAGATAATTTTCCATAGATTTACCGTATATACTTCATGAAAAAAAGTCATAAAAGTTTGAAGCTATACAAATGTAATGTGAGCAGAGTTGAGTGTAACGAGTGCAAAGTAACGTGTTACTGTATTCTAATTACATTTTTGGGGCTGCAGTAATGTAACAAATTACATTTTAAATTTGTGTAATTTAATTACAATGACTTAAGTCAATGTAATTCAGTTACTTACATTACAATTATAGTTCTTAGAAGAAAAAAAGATTGTGCTTTTTTCTGCTGCAACGTCAGATAATAAGCATGCGATTTTAAATAGCTGGAAAAAACGAGCTGAAATGGCTGCTGATGAGAGTGGTTGCCTCTTCAAGTGGAAATACAGACATTACTTTGATTTCATTGAGCGTAAAGACAAAAGTATTACTGTGAACTGCAGGCTAGTCTATGTCCAGTCTCTAAAAAACTTTCAACTTGCAAGCAACTTGTTCAAGCATTCGGACAGAAAGCATTTTACGACAATACTCGTCAGCAACGAGTTAAGTCAGTGTGCAGTCGAGAGTAACACACATGCAGATAATGTCTGGGCCTGATCTAAATGTTAAAAAACAGTGCATCTGGAAAGTATTCATAGCGCTTCACTTTTTCTACATTTTTTATGTTACAGCTTTATTCCAAAATGGATTAAATTCATTTATTTCCTCAAACTTCTACACACAATACCCCATAATGACAATGTGAAAAAATCTTTTTTGAAATTGTTGCAAATTTATTAAAAATAAAAACCTGAAATATCACATGTACATAAGTATTCACACAGCCTTTGCTCAATACTTTGTTGATGCACCTTTGGCAGCAATTACAGCCTCAAGTCTTTTTGAATATGATGCCACAAGCTTGGCACACCTGTCTTTGGGAATATTTGCCTATTCCTCTTGCAGTACCTCTCAAGCTCTGTCAGATTGGATGAGAAGTGACGATGTACAGCCATTTTCAGATTTCACCAGAGATGTTCAATAGGATTTAGGTCTGCGCTCTGGGTGGGCCATTCACAGAGTTGTTGAATGAAGCCACTCTATTGATATTTTGATGGTGTGCTTTGGGTCATTGTCCTGCTGGAAGATGAACCGTCGCCCCAGTCTGAGGTCAAGAGCCACTGTGCTTATTGGAACTTTCAGAGCAGCAGAATTTTTTTCTGTAACCTTCCTCAGCCTTGTGCCTTGAGACAATCCTGTCTCGGAGGTCTACCGACAATTCCTTTGTCTTCATGCTTGGTTTGTGCTTTGACATGCACTGTCAACCCTGGGACCTTATATAGACAGGTGGCCTTTTTCAAATCATGTCCAATCAACTGAATTTACCACAACATCTCAAGAATGATCAGTGGAACAGAATGTACCTGAGCTCAATTTAGAGCTTCATGGCAAAAGGCTGTGAATATTTATGTACATGTGATTTTTTCAGGTTTTTAATTTTTTATAAATTTGCAACACTTTCAAAAAAATGACACATTGTCATCACACTTTTTTCACATACACATGTCATTATGGGCTATTATGTGTAGAATGCTGAGGAAATAAATGATTTTAATCCATTTCGGAATAAGGCTGTAACATAATATTCAAGGGTCATTTAATTATTATTTTTTATGTTTCATTTCCCATGTATTTTGTTGTAGAAACACTTATTCATGGATTACATTTTATGCTGGTGGTGTAACAAATATGATACTTTTGCTAATACTCTATTCAAATTGCCTCTATTGAATGATTTTTCTCATGTGTTTTAAGATTTGTATAAAAAAGTACATTAGTAAAATTTTACTGCTGTTGAATTGAACATGTTAAAGTAAATGTGAACATATACACACTTTCCCCTTCTTTGTTGTATTTTTACAAAAAAGGAAGACATTTAGAAGAACAATTGTCAGAAAAGTCACTAAAGTTACTCAAACTGCTTTCTGCTGTGCTTACACTATCTGTTAAACTTTTGGTTAGGCAACAATTTGATGGGACAGAATAATAATAATAATTATTATGCCTATTATTTGTGGTATTTTCATAACAATTTAAACTACCTCTTTAATATGTACAACAAGAAGCAAAAAAGCTAGACGTTTGACTGCACATACTTTGTGTAATAATGTGTGATGCAAAAATGTGCTGATTGGATTTAATGCCCTATGAAGTGAACAGGGCGCAATTGCAGACACAGCTTAGACCATAAGTTTAAAAGTTTCATCTGTGCTCCAGCGTCTGGCTTTGGATGCTAGTTAAGACTTTCTCGCTTTTCTCCCCCTCTTGAACCACATCAGATCAACAGCAATCCAAACACTCACACAAACCGCATGCGTGATTTCAGACATTCCTCAGTTGCACCATAAAGAAACTCTCTCCATTTAGTCCAGCCTAAATCAACAGGCCTTAATTTTTTACTGTGGTCACTGCTCATACAGACTTATTGCCAGGATATGACCATGCGTCATTTGTGCTGCGCTGATTAATGTGCTTTTCCACGCTCGTGTTTGTTTAGTGTGACAGTTTGTCATAGATTTACTTTTGAGTAATGTTATCAA